>JAVQJF010084584.1:0-42050 GCA_036023855.1 Gadopsis marmoratus | reverse complement strand
TATATATATATATATATATATATATATATATATATATATATATATATATATAATGTCCTAAATTCTAAAAAAAACATTATTTTCTCCACCATTCAAAGTCATGTGGTTGAACCTGTTTTCATCATAGAATTAGCTCTCAAAATTGTCTGTTTTTGAGAACACCGATTTTGATTGAGGCTTGTTGATAGAACCATAACATGAAACAGTATAAAAGCTTTTTTTTTCTGTTGCTAATGTGAGTTGGATCAGGCTCCATGCTGTGGTGTATCAAGGCACGTGACATTTATAAACAGGAGATATTGAGAAACTGGCAATTCTTTTATGGTTTTACTGTTGGCACTTAACAGAAAACGGTTGACTGAGTGGAACCAGAGTGCTGTCAACCATGAAATGAGTAGGGGAAATTCAATTCGCACTGAATCTTTACGAGAACCACAAGTAATTTCCTCTTTACTGGAGTTACTTTTCATGAGCAGCTGAGTGCTAGGCAGGATCTGTTTTCCTTTATTATCCCCTCTGGTGATCTCATGACATTATAAGGCAGCAGCACTGGAAATTGCTACTTTGGCTTGTAGATACATTTTCTTGTTGTCAGGAGGATTATGTGGCTTTAGACTTTGTACCATATTGTGGATAAATGATCAGATGTTTCCGGCTACAAATAACATCTTTTGCACTGGAAAGGAGTCTTCGTAGTGTTTCTTATTTTTTGGTATTTTCTTCCCCTGTCCTCTAGCTGCACACTGAGTGGGGCTCCTAAAAGGGATACCCTATCAAATATTAAACGCAGCCGTAAAAGCTCTGTTGTCTCCACCCACAAACCACACACAGACATGCATGCAAGGAGAGAGCCAGGCAGCAGACAGATCAACCTCTGAAGGGCGTCTTCCTGTTCCTGTGCTCTGCACTCTTTTGGGCTGCCTTACTTTCAGTTTAGATGATGGACGAAGCAAAGTGCAGAGTGACTTGGCAGGATGTAGCTCTTATGTTAATGATTGAGTCTGGGATGAAAATTATTGGACTAGTCAACATAAGTTCACTGAGTTAAGGTAATATCTTCTAATCTACCTTTCTGTGGATGGATTTATGTGACATTATGTCTGCATGTGCCTGTACTTATAGTGGTCCAGTATAATACAACATGCCATATGTACACTGTAGCTGGTAATGTAGCAGGTTGCCGCACCTTATGTTTCTCCACTTCTTTCTACTCACTATATCCTCTGTTGGACATTTGATCTACCACAGTTAGTATACAGCATTAACAAACCCTCTATGCTGTCTCATTGGATTAGCATCTCTAAGCATCACTGCAGCTCAGCCCAGTATTGCTTTCACTCAATAGACATTAGCCTAGCGCCAGTGTTGCTTTCATCCCTGTCTCATTCTATTAGCCTGCTCTAATGGCACTCTGTTAATCTCTTCAGGGAGAGAGCTATGGCCCACTACTGCCCTGTCCAGATGACTGGCCTAGTTACTACTCCTCTGAGACACTCGACTCTGCCAATATATGTAAATGAAGCTGGACTTTGGTTTGAAGTCAGTAGGAGGTGAGAGGGTCCTTTGGGCTGCGTTTGATTGTCAGGTTATATTTATTGTGTTTTTGTCCATTCTCATATTGGATACTTTACACTTCTTCACTGACTGAGACAAGGAGGAAGACGCTCAGAGATAGTGGTTGTGTGTGTGGTCCATTGCCTTTAAAACAAATATCTTGTCTCACAGAATAGCCAACCGGATGACATACTAGGCTCCTCAGACAGGGGTTATATAACAATTGATCCATTTAATTGATTGGTTTGGGGCTTTGAAAGACAGATTTACCAAGAATGACAGATGTAACGAGGTACAGAGGTGTTGTAAGATCATTCCAAGAACATACCAGTGCTAGAAGAGAGTTTTCATCCATCCTTCCTGTCCATCCCTCCATGTTTACCCCCACGGTATAATTTTTGTTTCTATTTTTAATCTCTGCAGTTAGTTTAGGAAGCTATACTTGAACTATAAGCTATCTATTTGTTGCTTTCAGCCCCTTCATCTTATGGTGGCTTTAAATAAAGCCACTTCAATAATTAACAAACAATACTGAAACTATCTCAGGAAAAAAGGTTTTTCTTTCACGCACAGTGGCAACAAATGTGTTTATTGCAGACAAAGAAAGGGCAGTGATGTCTGAGATTGCAAGCTAACACACAGTAAGTTTGACCAAATCTATGGGATCAAGTCTGTCAGAGTTTTCACACTGCATTAAAATGAATATAAGTAAATAACAGCCAGGAAAGCAGGGAAATGCATTAACAATCTCAGAAAGTGATGCTATGCTTTAGAAAACAGGTTGACGGTAATGTGTACAGATATAATGTACAGTTTACAAGTCATCAACAACTAGTCAACAATGCTACCAGTGAGGGACTCATGGTGTTTCCCATCTTGTTTTAATTTCATTTTTTGATACTGTGTGCTGTTTTCTTTTTAAAATACTTCAGAAATACGGGATTGTTTTTTGTAAGCAATCTCTTACTCTGGGGCTTCCACAGTCTCAATAAAGTCAAATAAAATTCTCCCTTTATCAATCTTTCAAAACTGAATGAAGGAAAAGTAAGCGAGGAAAGATGGATGTAGCCTGGCATGCTGCTATGCTGAGAAATGGTGCTGAGGCTTTCTAATGATGGGGAACTATGAGCATTGGGAGATGGGGACAGGCTGGCTGTGGGGATACGCAGCAGGATAGGGGATTAACTGTGTAGTAGAGCACCTCCATTCATGCGTAGCCCCAATGACCCAATAGATCATCATAGCCCTCGGGCTGTCGCATCCTGTCAGCATCCATCCTGTTACTCCTGAAGAATGCATCTCTCTAGCGTGTGTGCATGTGCAGTCCAAAAGTGAGAGCTTTGCCAGCAGAGTAATGAGCAACCTTACTCTCGCAGATCAGATTTTTCAGCCTTCCTGCATCTCTGCCAGGTGCTTACTGTCTGGCTGTCCTCTGAGTTGGAAATAAAGTAAGGCCAAATAGCCTCACTGACAGACAGACAGACAGAAAGCTCCTGTTCCCTGTATACGGCAGAGAGTAAGAATAGATGTCATTTCACTTTCCTGCTCATTTCACGCACAGGCTCACTGCTGAGATGCTAAGATGCAGGTCTAGCAGAAGATCTCTCTGTGGGAAACATCTGCCTGAAGTCTTGTCTCACTGCGTCTCCCGTTCTAACTCTATTTAACAGCATACTGTATGTCTGTCTCTTTGTCCATTCCTCTTCTCTTTGAAGTCCTTTTCACTTCCTCTCCTGCTTGCTGTCATCTCTTTCATTGTGTTTTTTTCTTCGTCTCTCTTGATTAGGAAACACCATACATGCACTGGGTGATATTGGATGTTAATATTTGCTCTTAATCTGTTAAAAAGAGTGAGGTTTTTAGACACTGAGACAAAACTCTTTTTTTGCTGTTGACCGATTCTCTGTGCAGTGACGAATTCAGACCAGAAAACAAAGATACTTAATTATTTAAACAATCTCTGTAGACATCGATGTCAAACCAAGTTCAAATCAGATCACCAGCTCTTAGGCTTGCTAGAGGGGTTTTCCTGTCATTGCAGTGTACACAATTTGCTTTCCCTGTAACATTATGTTTTACACTATAGAAGTATGGTTTACAACCCTGGCTTAAGTTTGAGTGTGTTTTTCTTTCCATTTTTTATCACACTATTAAGGTTTCATGTGTCGTTTCAAATGCAGTGCAGAGCCACAGAAGGCACATTGCTGGCCCACGTTAACATGGGGTTTAGTGAAGGCCTTGTCCTTGATGTTAGTGAAGCTCTGGGATATTTATTTACAGTGCTAGACTCTGGGGGGAGGGGCAGGCTTTCAGATTTGCGCGTTTGACAGATGGACTGCACGGTTTACCGCCCTACCTCTGAATATGTGTCAGTCAGTTAGGATCTTGTTGTTTATTTGTGGTCCTCATGAGCTGACCTGTGTTTTGTATTAGTATTGGGAATAGAGCTGCGTATCAACCATATTGTCTCCACGGTAACAGAAACGGGTCATTTACTGTCATTTGGCACAGCGTGATAATTTTATTTTGTGAAATCAAGTGTTTATTTAGGCATATGGTTGTTTATGTTAAGAACAATTATACACTGATGCATGTGGCACGTTTGGCTTATTTTGTTAAAATAAAATAAGTTTTTGTAGACAGATTTGTCTATTTTATTTGTGCTTATAGACTCAGCAATGTAAGGTAATTTAAACACCATCGTGTTTGGCTTTAGTACCAAAACTTGGGTATTGTGTGGACACCAGCTTTGAAATATCGACACAGGTGACATCGAGTTTTAGACTGTGATGATGTGACATAACTAGGCTACTGATTTGCCATTAGAAAAGAAAGAGAAAGTCATTGTCTGGATTTTTAAAATTCTTTTTATGATCATACTAATTGAATGATTTTAGAGCGCCTGTTAAATCAGTTGGCCTTGCACATTTCACTTTTTATTCGCTGTTGCAGTAAATACAGAGTTGAGAGCTCAAGATTTACCTCTCTATATGGTGTATGCACCAGTCCAATAATGAGTAAAATCTATAATATGACGAGAATAGAAGCTGTGGATGTGAGATTTCACACTGAAATAAATAAAACAATCAGCACTGCAGACAGATATCTTCCAGTGGCTGGGCGATGAGTGAGATGACCCAGATGAATGAGCATTTGCCACAGCAGTGTGTGGATTTGCTGCTATGTATTAGTTATCTGGCACGCTGGATATGAATGAATCTTGAGGGGTTCTGGGGCCATTGACGGTAGCAAAAACCCCTAATCTAATGGGTCCTATAACCCATTAAACACACATAGACACACATTCACCACCCCATCGCCGGGGGCAAAGAGGCTTTGGTTTCCCTGCCTGCACATGCTGACCTGATTTTCTGTGTGTGTAACTGTGTGTTTATGAAGCAGATTAGGATGGTGGCATAGCCAGACACTCCTGTGGCAGTTTGATTGCAGACACGAGTCTGTGTGCATGGGAATGTGGGGCAGTGTGGTACTGAGATTTTTTCCAGAGTAGGAGACCCACATTTTAGTGCAACACCCCTCCCCCACCCCTTCAAAAGTTGAGTGGGTTATTGCTTGATCTACTGTGGAGCAACAATACAACTGGCATTTCTTAAAAGTTATTTAGTATTAATAGTATTTGATGCAACAATAGGTTCTTTTCTATTGGAGTCAATTCTGCAGACACAGTTATTAGTAAGTGCTTTGCTTCCTCGTGCAGATGGGTCAGTTTCTGCTAACTGCACCAGCCATCTGGAGCTCAGTAACTTTTCTATTCATAATCTTCCAGCACTAGACAGATGGATGTAACATGCAGGTGCACCACCAACACATGTACACTTGTCACATGGCTGATTGGAATTGAGTTAATCTAACAATGAGTGAAAGGAAACGGCCCTGTGTTCACCCTCCATTGGATTTACATGCTGTACATCCTCCATTCACTACTCGCAGCATGCTGGCCACCTTCCCAGCACTGGTTTCCCCTTGTCCCTCAGCCCAGGTGTTGTCTATTCGACTGCCGATTATTTTGTTTGCCAGGAGTGTTTTGGCGCCATATACTCCAAAACCAGTGCCAGCCAACAGATCGTGTCATGTGTTAAAGTCTTTGAAAACGATAAAACTCATTATTCTATTAACGTCTCATTAAGAATGTCCTGTTTGTTCCTTGTATTTACCCTTTAATTTTGGGACATTTTATGCAACAATTACCTGGTTTTAGACGGATCATAACAAGCACAGAGTTCTGTTTACTGCCCTGGATTTAGATTTGTAAGTTTTCACTGTCTGCTTTGAATAGAGTGACAAGTACTTACAGTAAGGAAGAGACATCAGATTTACGATGCGTAATTGAAATTTATGGCTTTCAAGCTTTTAGCCATGTACCAGTTGCATAGAGAGTCTCATTTAGCCTTTTGTGTGTCTCACGTGACCACATGAAAGCATCAAGGCAGACCTGCCACGACAAAGTCGCCCTGTAAGCTTGCCACATTAATCCCTAAAGCTCCTCACAGTCAGCGATCTTTGAAAAGGAGACACGCAACCACTGCAGCAGGTGGACAGGACTACCCTTAGTATTATTACTGTTTATCATTACATATAATTGTAATAACATTACAGATAAGGGCATATGTTGTTCACACATGTGTGCTTGTGTGTCTGACTGTGTTTTTCTAATGTGTGTTTCTCAACTACATTTGACTTTCACTCAACTTTAATGGAACCTATTAGTGTTTTTGTTTCATCAAGAGGTAAAGCAATCATTGTAATATATTAAAGACTCAAAGCAAGATAATGGCATTAGTATTAGTGTCATATAGAAAAAGGAATAGACAATGTGCAGTACAGTAGGACAGTACAGCACAGTTTCAACCAAACAGTATAGTCAGAACACAAGGACCTGCATATAAGATGAAAATAATCACCATTTCATTTGTGCTTGTGTTGTGCGTAGAGTGATGACTTTGTATTCAAACAAAGGATCACTGTTCTAGACAGAGTATGATGATTTAAGGCACAATATTGGTCTGATTATTTTTTGATAGCTCTAATCATTATAGGAAAACCTACACAATATGGCAGCTGTTGACATTAACGAAGAGACTGAATCAGCCTATAAAGCTGTCTGTCAGTGTCCCAAATCAAATCACGTACACTTAAATCTAAGTCTTTCTTATTCTGTCTTTCTGTCTATTCTTTTCCCAGTTGTGTGTGATTCCATGCTCCTCCATGCCTTTGTTGGCATCTAATGGAAGAAAAAGCACCCATCAGGTCTGCCATGGTATCCAGACTGCCTAAGTTCGGTGGGCGCTCCTCTACTGGTGGCGCTAGCCCCTTGTCCAATGGTTCCACACAGTCAGCCACCCCTACCCAGGATGGTAAGACAACTCCCCCAGAAACACGCTCAAATGGCGTGATCCGTGCCTCTCCTTGTTCCCTGAAATGGACGAGAGATGAGGGGATGGCCCCGACCAGCCCCACCAGCCCTGGGGACGGAGCTGAAGACGAGGCTCAGACACTGCATCCCTCAGTAGAAAAGGAAGTAAAGAATGGCTCTCCAGTGACTCCCAAGATGCGGAGGTCAGGGTCTTTGATGGTAGCTGTCTCCAGTCCTAAGGCCATCCCCAAACAATCCTTGAAGATGAGTCCCAAAGTAGTGACCATGCTAGGCCAAAGCTCACTGAATGGAGGTCCTAAAATGAGCCATGATGGCTCCAGTATTCCTGCTCGAACAGTGTCAGAGTCCCGCCTTGTGCGGCCAAGGTTGAGCTCCAGCTCTCCCAGATGCAGCTCTCAAGACAGCCTGTCCCAATCCAGTGACAGCCTGAAGACCGTGGCACTGGACAACATGGTGCGTTCGAACAGCTTCACTCACTTCAAGCAGATTCCCTCGCCCACCAGCCAGCCTATGACACGGTCCTTCTCTTTTAACCGGGCTGTGGAGCTAGCCAAGCCTCTGGCAAACACTCAGCTCCGGCCTCCTCGGAGTAGTTTCCTCAAACCCCCTCAGCTGAGCAATGGAAGAGTGGGTCTAGGAGCCGGAGGCCTGAATGGCAGCCTTGTAGGTTCAGGAGTTCTGGGTAGAGGACTTGGAGGACTGCAGTACAATAGAACTCCTCCAGCTGCCACCTCTCTGCCCACCCTCTCTATCCCGTCAGCACCCACTACCCCCAGCGCTCTGAGGAAACCTCTGCTCCCCAGTTGTGTGCTGACCAAGCCATTGGGCAGCAGTGCGGGGTCTCTGAGCTACAGGCTGGCTCGAGCCGGGCAGGCCAAGCAGCAGAAGCCTCTTTTTCCAGGTAGAGTCAAGGGAGATATCAGACTTTCTGCTTCCACTGAATGTGGAGGGCTTTTTGGGAAAGAAATAGACATTGAGCCGACTGGTGAGGCTGACAAAGCAGACTCACACAGTGACAGTGATGGAAGCTCTGCAGATGGAGAAGGAAAAGGAGAAGGAAGTGGTGTCCTTAGGCAGAGCTCTGGCCAGACAGCAGGTGAGATTATGGAGGACATGTCTCTATCTTCTGCCTCATCTCTAGACAGATGTGACATCAGTGAAGGGTTTCTAGATGACTTTGACAGTGTGGGAGACCTGTTCAGTGATGGGGACCTGCCTGACAACAGGAAAACTGGCAGCACTACTCAAATCCGCCTACACAGCTTTCTTAATGAGACTCTTGACTGGGACACTACGGATCTGGCAGGTAAAAAAAAAAAAAACTGAAAAGATATTCAACAGAATGTGTGCGTTACATTTGTGTCAGGTTAGTTCAGCCCTGTATTTCTTCTACAGGACATAAAGAAGAAAGCCCTATACAGGGGTCCCAAGGACCACTGGTATTGTCTCCGGAGCGAAGTGATGTCCTTCAGGCTTCATCCGTGGAGCTGTCACCTTCCAACAGCTCTGGAGGAACCTACATGTGGGATGAGGATGGTCTTGAGCCCTTTGGGGGCCCTGGGACACATCCATGTGACAGCTATGATGACTCGGAGCTCAACAGCATGGTGAGTCCCAGTTTTCCGCGTTGATGAATTTTGACACAAATGACCAATGCAAATGGAAAACATCAATGCAAAAAACAACCTTTTTAAATTTGTCCTAAAATTATGTCTTTCTTAAAACTATTATTGGTTGATTGACAGAGTAAGTGATAGTAAACCAACTCATCTAATGTGTTTTTGAAGTCTAATTTTTCAGTTTTTGTTAATAACTGATAAGGACGCAAGCATTCTTGTTGTAGCATTTCCCAACAAGCTCTCATGCTCTCCACTCCTTCTCCCTTTATGTCAACTGGCACATTGCTCTGTAGCATATTACAGAAAGGGAAAGGGATGGAGAGCAGCCAAAACCCTTTAGCGATGATACGGTTACTAAACCTAAAAACTTTAGAGAACACTTAAAGCTGTTGCAGCTTTAACTGATTGATAGTTGGCAAAGAATAGGCTTGTGTGGCTAAGAAGTGGATTCATTTCCAAGTACAGTCTTTTTTTAAGAGGGAGAGGGTTGAAAGAAATGTTAAGGTTATGACACCTTGAGAGTGGTGTGAATGCACATTATACAAATTGACTTCCTCTAACATTTCCATGTTTCTACTACAGACAAGAGTTCAAGCATCAATCTGCCACAAAATGTAGTCCTACAATAATATACATTTTTAAAAACCTAATGTACTTAATGTTAGCTCCAGGAGCCAAACCTAGATTACCCTCAGTCACAGTGCATAATGACTGAATACATTTACTCTAACTGAAAGTCCTTATAAAACATAGTGAGTCTGCAATCTATAGTTTTAAGTGATTCCATGGGTGTGATAAACCTTACATTTACATGGCCTGTTGTGTCACTGTTATCCTATTATAAATAAATGTATGGTATGTTGATCTGTAAAAAATGGAAACATCCAGTATTATGCAATCTTAACATCCTTCTTTTTGGTCTGTGTTTGAAAAATCTAAACTTTTTTTAGAGTTGGTCCTTCAAAGTGACGTGCTGTGTACAGTAACACTGTAATTGAAAACAGTTGGCGTGTGTGGAAAGTAGGTATAAGTGCGTCATAGATTTTGACATTAAAACAGAGAAGACTTGATAGTCAAATATTTAATACAGGTCGTATTTGTTGTGTCATTAACTTAATTAACCGTTTCCCTTTTAAAGGGGGTTGAACTTATTCAGCTATTACACTTTTAAGGCCATTACCAAGCACACATACTGTACTTGTAGGCTTTAGGCTAGCCTCCTGGGTACAACTTCAGGCCTTTTTAGCATGCCCCACAGTACATGCCTTAGTCCATTAATCAGTTCCACTTTTAAATAACTCCACTTTTCTTTTATAATTAAGGCTTAAATGAGCAGAACAAAGTCTGAAATGGAAATTAAAATTGTCTGTGGAGTTTTCTGATAGTTTCATGCCAAGGCCTCTCTCTCCGTGAGAGGAATGCTGACCTGGCCACCAACTGTGTGTTAATTGCATCGCTGGCCTTGCTGTGGGTCTGTGTTCCTGTACCAAGGCACCTGATCTTAGGAATGGCTAAAGATCTTAAAATGAGCTGCATTAGTAATTATATAATAAGATTTATGTGTTTACTACTTTTTCCCATGCGATGTTGACACAAAGTTGGAGTCACTGAAAATAATGTGTTCATCTTACAATTATGGATCTGTAGCAACTACTAAAACAGTAAGAAAAGGAGGAGAGAGCTGATTGCTGCTGTCTGTATAAGCACACGTGCCATAGCCATGTGTATTTGATTAAGAGTATTCAGCATGTCTTAAGGAGTGTGTGTGTGTGCTAGATTAGTTGTCTTCATGTGGGAGATTAGTTTGATGTTTTGAAACCTAACTCTATGTACTTTACCATATTTGTGTACACTATTATATACGGTAACGATGCTTAAATCTTTACAGAATTCATCATTAGAGACTAATCAAATATGGATTAGAGAATTGGATCAGTCCTAGAATAAACTTATTCTACTGATTGTGCCACATTGTGATCACAAAGAGTTCAGAAATACAAAAGACTCTTGACTTGAATTGACTGCCATTCTGAAATGGCGTAAAAGTGAAAGAAATTGCTATAAAAGTTAGATTAGAGAGATGTAAAGTCAAAATTCAACATCTGCCCAAATAAAACAGCTACACGGCTACTAGTTTGTGTTTAACGAGTGAATGTGCATCCCCTGTGAGTATAACTGGAGGCTGTTGTTGCATCAGTGGCAGCCGTCATTCCCACCCTTGGCCAATGCAACGAAACCCAACACCACTAGAAATCTGTAGAGAAATGATTGAATGCATATTTGCTGTTGGCTGCCGAGTGAGTGGGAGCTATAGAGGAAAAGGGTAGAACCAGAATGAGAAAGAGAGAGAGACTTAGTGACTGATTGCTCATGTGTGAAGATCAACTCTATGGGGAATCCGCCTTTGAGATATTTAACTGGGCTATTTGATTAGAGGAAATTATCCCACTTACTGTAATTGGATGCACTGAGCTCTCTCTATCCCACCCACTTTTTCTGCTATTTCCTTTCCATCTGTTTGTGCGCCTCTCTCTTATTCATTGTTCCCTTGTTCACTGAGTAAATCGTTCCTCATAATGAGCATAAGAATCCCACAAATATAATCCTGTCACAAAACAGTGTCTTTGTCCAAAATGATTAGTGCTTCTGATTGATTTATCCTGCATAATCTATGCAGACTATAATGACAAAATTGAGGCATCAAACAGTGTATATCACAGTTTTGTTAGTTAAAGCTTCTTTCTTTGTCTTTCCTCAAAAAGTAAAGCATATGAAAAGCCTCCTGCTCTCAATTTGATGCTGGAGAAAACGAAATGCGTGGCCACTCTTAATGATATTTAAACAGGCAAGACATGCAATCATGGCTCTAAGCAGAAAACAAAATATGTTTATAGCATTTATGGAACTAAACTCTGTCCCTGTGTTTGTTTGTTGTTGGTTTGAAAGAATGGATGACACATTCCTAGCAGGTTTATTTTGCCATAATGCAGTGGCATGCTCGGTCCACTTGGAGGCACTGTGCACCCTTAAGACATCACAACCATGCATGTGCTTGCCAGTGTTCATGGTTTGTGTGTCCCAGTATTTTTCTGGCTATATATGGTTCCATCTGTATTCTTATGCCTCATGTGCAAAATCAAGGAGTGGGCTTCCCGAGCTGATAATAACATTCCCATGATGCACCATGCAGTTTGGTATAGTACCTGCTTTACCAAATTGGCATTGTGAAATGGAGGGCCACATCTCAGAGTGACTGTTAATATTTCCCTGTCCTCAGTACAATTTATCATGCTGTGCCATTTAAATGGTTTAAGTATTATGAATAATTACCTAATTATTACTTATTTTGTCAAGCAGCTCACAATCAATCAGAAATGCAGGTTAAGGGGAAGCTGAAACAGTAGCTGATATACTGTACTTTCAGCTATTTTATGTGGGGGTGGACACAATCCAGTACTGTGATACGTTTAACCTCTGTCAAGCTTATAATGTGATGTTTTTGTAACACAGAAAGATGAAGTTTGTAGTTTTTGTTGTTGTGTGGATTGCTTTATATTGTAAAGTATAGTTAATCTGTTCTCCTCCACCTCTCAATACAAGGACTTACAATATTAGGTTCACCTTTAGATGTAATAAAATTGAATACATTGGACATAGCGAACTACAGCTTTAAAATGGCCATTGAGTGGAATCATCATATCTACCAGTTTCTTATTAAACACATTAACACATTTACTGTCTCGCATGTGCATTGCAGGGTTATTATATGGTTATCATCAACAACAACTTATCGTTCCATCTGTACATGAACGCAAACTTTATGGTCACATCTAAATGGTTGAATAATCAAAGAACCGTTTGTGTCTTGGAGTTTCTCTTACTACTGTATATTAACCCTTCAAATTACAGCCCAGCGTCCGTCCTCTCAGCATGAAGCCTCACGTGGAAAACCCCTGAATGTTTTCCTTTTTGTCTCTTACAATTCATGTTTTTATCCCTCATCTCTTGGATAGTTTACTTGGCAGTTTATTTTAGCAGTTGTTTTTTTTTTGTCTCTCCTGACCTGTAGATGTTTTACCTCGTGGTTCTGTATCCTTTCTTTTCTCCCTTCGCTTCCTCAAAGCTGCAGAGCTACCGCTGCCTCTTATACCTGATTTATTTATTTAACCTCTAATTTTAGGCTTTTGTGGAGCCAGGTTGAGACAGGTCAATTAGTCATTAGTGTTTAAATGAGTGAGGTGCTTAGGCCTTTTGTCTGCGGAGTGCTTAGCCATTTATGGAGCATGCTGCCAGTGAACCGGCTATGCCGTTGCGTTAATGAGGCTTATAGCTCACCTGCTTTTGTTTGTGTTGATTTTTAATTGACAGCAGCAGCCCTTTATGGTAAACAATGGTTTGTGTGTATTCTTTTGGTGCATACAGTGCTTTCGATAGAGACCATCACACACACACACACACACGCACATATTTTTGCTTGTGACGACTGTGGTTTGAATCATTCCCCATATTACATACAAGCTGATTGGCAAGATAAGAATATAATGTAATAAGTATAATCAGTGTATTGACTATATTTTTCTTGCAGTCAGTTGGCCGTGACACTCCCATTCCACGCTAACATTTTTTCAGTGAGTAACAAAACAAAGAAGGCAGGTTTAACTTTCTACTTGTTTATCTTGAGACTGATGTTTTAATTCTTTAATTCCTGGGAGAAGTGACATGAATGATTTTCAATTTTTAAATCAAATTTCTGATAATAGATTATTACATACATACAATACAATACAATACAATACAATACAATACATACAATACAATACATTATACAGTTCTGGGGACATAAGCTAATATGTGCCTTATACCTCAACCTGCACTGTAAATTACATTACAAACATTAGTATTACATTGTATTATATTTCATTATTAGCCTATTATGTTACAGAAACAGTTTTCAGAAGGCACTATTTTATACTGTAGATTGATGTATTGCTCACTGTAGCCAGTACTGACATTTGAAGCACTTTCAGATTTAATTTGTTGTATCTCTCTCCCCTTCCTGTCCAATTCAACTTGCAGTGTTCTCATTTACAATTCATGCTCCTTATGATATTTTAAATTGTGCTGATGTAACTCAGTATGAAGTGTTTCATGGATGGTTGGTCTTTTCTTCCTGATGATCTGCAGTGGTGCCAGCTCTGTCCATTTTGCTAAGGCTTGTGTGAAAGGAAAGCCAATTGACCTTTCTAGAGAGAGTGTTTAGTATAGAGCAACTGCAAAATATATTTGGATGGAATTTTTCTACAGAGCTTTGTTTTTTGGTGTGCTGCGCTTTCATATCGTACAGATGAAAACTACTAGGAACTAAATAACATGTATTAAGCATGCAGATCCCAATATCTCATCCTTATATTCAAATTGAGCAGATCACTTGTTGTATGCTATATATTTTTTCCAAAGCAGTAAACCACTAAATGAAGCCACTTAACAGTAACAACAACTTACCACAAGTTAAACATAAGAATCACACACTTTTCAACCTGTCAAGTTGTTTGCTTGTTTGGCACAACAAAACTGGATTCTTGTGGTGAAACCACTCTATGGTCTGTTTCTTTATGGGTAGGGTTAGTTTGCTTTATTTCACTATGTATGTGGCTGTTTAGGCAACACTACGTACATCTTCAGCACCAAACAAAATGGGGAAACAGATGAAGCTGGGAAAAGCATACTACTGATATGAGGGTTCTCTAGCTATCTTTTGCTCTGCTCTGCAGCTGCCATCGCTCATTAAACAATTTCACTCGGCGTTCCTCCACACTGCCTCTGTGTCTTTCTCTGAATGTTTGCCTGTGCGTAGACTAACCCAACAGAACTAGAAGGATGTTCCCATTTGTAGTACTATCCTTCTTTCCTTGTCAAATGTGGAGGAGGAAGTAATCAAACTTTAATCATAACAATAAAAAATCAAAAATATTAGTGCCAGCAGAAACAAGTGTCATGGAAGTATCAGTGAACTGGAGTGTGAACGAATACAGAAGCAGTGAAATTATGACCCTTACTTTATTACTACTATATATTCTACAGCCGCAACCTTTAGTCACCTGAAATGAAGAGACAGG
Source organism: Gadopsis marmoratus (assembly GCA_036023855.1). Classification (NCBI taxonomy): domain Eukaryota; kingdom Metazoa; phylum Chordata; class Actinopteri; order Centrarchiformes; family Percichthyidae; genus Gadopsis; species Gadopsis marmoratus. The sequence continues at coordinate 27,366 of JAVQJF010084584.1, read as the reverse complement.
TTATCAGAATTTGACATAGGTTATAATTAGAGACTAACTCTTGTTTTTAATTTGCCCTGCTTTATACTTTATCATATTGTAGTAAAGCTGCCTGGCTGTTCAGGGAGAATACAATAATCCCTTCCCATTCCTTGAAGGCTTTTTTCCTGTGAAACCTCGACACCCGCAAGTGTTGAGTTTCATTATCTGTGACTTACTGTACAGAAAATAGAATCAATAGAATTGATCAGAATTAATCCGTGATTGAAATTTCTTTCCGTTAAGAGACACTCGCAGCAACAGCGTGGTGAATATGGAAGGACAGTGTTGTGCCAAAGGAATTAATGCTGTAGAAGCACACAATTTAATGAATTTGCCATGCGAAACATTATAAAGGAGTATGAATAATGTTGAGTTTTTTTCCCTTCATATTTTTCTCCAGCCTTTATTTGAAACTGGTCAATACTTGTTTCAATATTTGAGACCCTGCCAATACCAGTTTTTGTTGACAGTTTGTAGTATACTATTTTACTGTTGTCTGCACTGTAGCTTATCCTCTTTTAAGCCCTCCCACACTATAGTGACAGGATGCCTATTTAAGCCAAAATTTAAAGGGAAAAGGATAAAAGAAGAAAAAAAATTCTGGTGATATTCTGGTGTCCTGTATTTTTTTTTTTTTTTAACTCCCACAACATACATGCCTTAAACACTCCGAGCGCAGAGTAGAAACCTAATTATCCCTGTTATAGCCAATAAGACCAATAATGCTTTCACAGTGGGTGTACTAGATTAAGATTATCCTACATTTCACACACATTTTACAATGGTTATCCAGTAAGACTGACACTGATGGACTTTTTGTTGAAAAACAGTCTTAGTTTAAAAGCTTCAAATGAGTCAAGTGAATGGATTACAATGACATCTGTAAATGACATCCAAACCAGCTGTGAGTGGAGAGAATGTAGAGTATAAAGAATTATACTGTTAAATAGAGGTGCTAATGTCACACAGGAGGAGATACACACACACACACACACACACACACACACACACACACACAGCAACAGTAGCGGAGAACTTCTCCCCAAACCCAGTCCATTTCTACGTAGGACATTATTTTGTAAAGTATTTGACCTTCAAAAAAATGAATGATCCCAGAAAAAGATACGTTTTATGTTGGTTTCTCCTTTTCGCCCTCCTCTCTGATAGAGTAGCTCAACTGAGATTTCACTCGAAACTAATAGAAATGTACTGGGTTGAAAAGAGCAGCTTACTTCATGTGAGACAAAAGAGAAAAGAAAGACAGAGATGTCTGTGACGAACAAGTACACTCGGTTTAAAAACGTCTCCCTGTCACTTATTGATTTTATCCTCTTACTTAACGCTCAGGTTTGTGGTGTTTTTTGAAGTTGTTTGATTGAACTGAAAATGAGCTGCCTACTTTGCCTTTTTGGCTCATTGGCTGCCATGACGCTAATTTACATTCAACCCACAAGAAAACCCAATTTCTAGCTGAGATTTCAAAAAGATACTCTTGAAGAAAGCAGTGGGTAGAATTAAAGTTTCTGTAATGAGCTTTTATTTTGCTTTGCAAGCCTGTTGTACAGTCGCCCGGGTCATTTGAGTGTAAACTGTCAAGAGTGAGAGAAGTTCAGCCTAAAAATGTTCCCATTAATTTTGAAGGTTTTAATCCATGTTTGATTCAGTCGTGTTTCTTGGAAAATGTTGATGATGATGATACGGCGAGAGCAGAGAGTGTGCACCTTGAAACAGTGTACGTTGGAAGACCTTCCCTTGGCTGTTACGATTCTGAATGCTGCTCATGCCACAGGGTTTGGATTGATGTCTAAGATAGATCAAACATTTGCATGTCATGGGTCAAATTTATGCACTGCTACAAGTCATATCTTTATTCCCTTAGTGAGAACAAGTACAACAGCTACATTTTAATTGTTTCAAAGTGGCTGTTCAGATGCAATTTAATAATAGTTCATAACAGCTATTGACTTCACCGTCAAATTCGAGGGTCCACAACTCACTTGTAGCAGGTAGTGATTCAACATCTTGCTCAGCAACACTTATGTAAATGCGCAGGATGCACTGAATGTTCCTACTGAACAATGTTGTGTAATTTCAGTAATTAACCTAAGCCCAGAGTGTAGTTTACCCTCATAAATGACTACTTTCAACTGTGTGAAGACTTGTGGACCACAGTGGGCATAGACTTCATCCAATCCACCACTAACATGCGCTCAAACATGCACACACAAACTCACTCAGTCACTCCTCTCCTGAGATTATCCTGACTTTCAGTGCTCTAAACTGTTGTGTTTTGCCAGTGTGAACTGTAATCTAGCTGTAAGTAGCTTTAGACATAAGCAGAATGTAACTTGAATTTAACTCGCATTACTTTCGCATTACATACTACACAATATAAATGATGTCGTGATTCAGGCAATTCTCCAATATGTCAGCAGCAAACAATTATGGTTCATCACTTTTTCTTCTGTAACCGAAGAGAAAGAGGCCACTGACATGGCAACATTCATTTTCAAACCCAGTGATTCATCGCACTACATTTATTTATTGCCATTATTTTAAGTTTAAGACAACTGTGATAAAATTAAATGAACATGCATAACATTAAACATACATAGAGTCTGACAAGACGCTGCAGCTCTCTATACTGTGCCGGAGTTTGACCCATAGAATCTTTTAGAGGCCTCTTTTTTCCACCTACACACCTAAGTGTATGATTTTGTAATGAGCTGTTAGTTTTGTCAGTATTCTGGCTGAGCGAATACAGTGTAGACACTGACGGAGGACTCGCAGCTGCTGCTGTTCTGCTGCGTTTGTTGTGTGGCTGGTGTACTGCATACACAGGTGAACTGTCAGACAGCTGAAAAGTGCCAGACTTAAAATATCTGGAGCCAAGTAAGAATGTACTTATACCTCAGTAATGTATCACAGCATTGCAATTTTGATGCCAGTATGTCACTAACATTTCATCAGAATTGTGTGAGTGTAGAACAGGGTGTTCCTGAAGAAGAGCGATAAATTGAACATGATGTATAGCTTATCAAATATTTGTCCAAGCTCTTGTATTAGAATCTTTATATTCACATGGCTAGCGTTATAAGTTTAGAGCGAAGAGAGCAGCACGGTGGAATGTGAAAAGAGTGACTGAAATCTGGCAGAATGAGACAGATGACAGATTGATTTGTACACGGACAAAGATTCCACCCGCGTCTTGGTCGATAGTATTTTCAGGACTGCAGAAGTATGTTTTGTTTATTCTATTTCCTTCATTAAGACTGAAGCACTGAGTACGAGTCAGTTTTTGTGCAACACACGAGATCTCATTTAATGAGTAATTGTATACTTGTCTCCTCGTCAAAGCCCTGTCAATTTAGTTATGCGAAAGCACAAAATTGCCTTGAAAAATAAAGCTTTGAACTATTGATTCATTCCTTTGCTTTTGGGTATGCTTTGAATTATTCGGTAGACAGCAGACAGCAGTCAGACTAACTGCATATTCTGAGGTAGTTATGAGAAGTGTTTTTGTTGGGTTTTCAAAGTGTTCTGTATTATCATTCATAATTGAGTGATATTTTTCCAGAAGCCTGTTCTGTGTCTTGATGTATGGAATAATATATTGTTAGACTGAGAGAATCATGTGCAACGGTATCATAGAAAAAACTTAATTACTAGTGCTTCATAGATTGTTACTGTGGATGACAAAATGACAGGAATGAAAGTAAATATTAATAACTACACAGGAATGTACAATTCTCATAATGCAGTTAAAACCACCATGCATAATAATTGTGATTACAGCATGACATTCTATTCTAATATAATATACAGTATATTATTCTTAGTCATTCATTACCATGCGATTTGCGTGGCTACCTCAATGTACATGATTTGGACTCTGCAATGTCATCTAATCACAGCATGAATACTTTTGTGAAAAAAATACTTTGTGCTAACATTGAATGGCTTTTATATCTCATAATTTATACTGGTGCATAGCAAGAAAAAGCTGCTTTGGCTCTGTTGGCAGACATTTCTAATGCCTGACCAAGGACAGAAGGATCCTGATTTATGTCAAAGCAAGATTTTACAGGGGTATGTGAACATCCATTCCTGGCTAATTGGAGGACTGGGAATGAGGTTTATGTACAAACAAACAGTTTCAAAATGATGTGTCTTCTCTCCCAGCAGTTGGTCTTACAGAGCAAAGACACTTTTTTCCAGAGGCAAAATGATATAATGACTCTGTTGCACTTATAATGTTCCTGCAATGTTATCTAATGCTTGCAATGGAGTGACCTGTGAATTTCGTGGTTTTCAGGATGTCCTGAACAACCTGGATCCTCCCGGGACCGGAGAGTTGGACGATAATGACCTCATGCTGGATGTTGACCTCCCAGAGGATGGTTTGCATGGTCAGCGCACACTCACACACTCACTCGCATGCACGCACACGTGTACATACATAGACACGCAGCACTTCAGGTAATTGCAGTTATCCTACACAAGATTTACATTTCTGACATTATTCCACGGCCATGACAAATGCTCCAATTTCATTGGCTGTTGGTTGCCCATTATTTTTGTATAAGTTCACACCTCCAGCAAAACTGTTTGGATCATAAATGTAAATTAATGCATTACCAAGGTCTGAGCATTCTATTTCCAGCAATATCCTTTTATGGCATATAATGGCTTGAATAAATTGAATCCTGCCTTGCCTTGGGTGAAGATTTGCCCCTCCAACATCCATTAAAATCTTTTAATGGACACCTTGTTATGTGCTGTTGCTCTTTTAATATTTGGTTGCTGAAGAGTTATTCAATTACAGCTCCACCACTTCCACACCACTGGCCTTGAATGACAGCTAGGCAGCTGACTTGGAGAAGTTTTCAGCCAGCTGAAACAGAGCCTGTCTGGCATTGTTTTTATATGAACAGATGCACATGCAGGCTTAGTAGGAGCAGAGTTTGCATTTGAATGCCTCGACAACAGCAGTATGGTGTTTTCATGATTAGTTTAATAGCTTACTATTCCAAATTGCACCACCCACTCCCCATCTTGATATCATATCTATTGAAGTCTCCGGAGTTTTCACTCTTTCACTCATTTTCACTTTGCAAATGTAATCAATTACCAATCAGTAAAATGGCTTCTTTGTAGGTGTTAAAGCTAATCAGGTCACATTATTACAACATAATAATAGTGTTGACAACGTTATTATGGGTTCATCAGAAAGTGTGTGTCACATATGAGAGGGAGAGGGATTTGAAGGGTTGAGGAATATTGATCCCACCTTTCATGAGATATGACTTCTAGGAAGTGAATTTTCCTTTGTCAGTCATGAAGCCAGCCCTATCACAGTACCATTTATGGCTAATGTGTTTAATGCACTAAGTTTGATGTGGACTGACAATGACAGGATTGCTATGTCTAAACAAACACCACAAAAGATGCAGAGGGCACCAATGTGTCCACAGTTGCCTGTTTATTAGGTACACTTTGCTATGCAGTCTGATGCAATAACCCTGCAGTGAACCCTACCTTTTATGAAGCCCGTAATGTTCAGCTTTTGTTGAAGCTGTTTTAGAGAGGTGTTGGTTCATCTTCATGGCCATTTTGCAGGCTGTAGATTGTGGGGCTATTGACTTGTAATTTGTTACTCACAGAGATGTTTCTAATATTTAGTCTACCCTCATTGATATGAACTACAGCCTCCAAAATGGCCACAAAGTTGAATCAACACCTCTCTAAAACAGCTTCAACAAAAACGGAGTATTGTATAAATACAGGCCTGTTGTATTAGGTTGAATTAGTTCTAGCGAGGTGTACATAATACACTTTCAATTGGGTATACATTACTGAGGCAGCTTTACACACCAGATATCATTCCTTAGTCTGTAAACAGTTATCTCCTTGTTTCTGAGGGACATGAGACAGAGAGAGGGAGAGCAATGTTCACTCTAGAGGAATGGGGCCTCGTCCCTTCCTACTCCTTTTTGGGAAGTGGCCATATTTATAGAGCTCTATGTCATAGCTAGAGCTAGTGTAATGAGGCAGAGTGAAAGCAAGACGGGCCAAAGTGTCCAGTTAGACCCAGCCCACAGGGCAGGTCCTGAGACGTGGGATAGGGAAGGGTGTTTCCTCCCTCCCAAAGACACACGGACTCTGCCACAGAACAGGAAGAGTGGAAGTGGAGAAAAGGAGTGGAAAAAAGGGTCCAATGACAGGAGAGAGACCCCAGCTTTTCTCCCTTGCCTGCCTCAGCTTGGACACAAACCAGTCACCTCAGCTGCTCTCTCACCACCACCACAGTCATCTCTCCCTAGTTCCAGTTCCTAGGGAGTTCCCAGAAAAACAAGACTGTCAACAAAGACAGAACCAGGCAGGGTGGGAGCTGGGTTGACTTTCTCTCTCTGGCCCTTTAACTGCTCACCAGCTGACTGGACACGGAGTCATTTCCCTTCACTCTGTCTGAGTTTCTCTGCCTTAATGGATTGTTTTTTACAAGTTGGAATATATTCTGGTTGTATTACTTTTTAGACAACTTTTTTTGAGCTGAAAAGGAGTTATTGGGAGTTCTGAAGTTTCCTGGAATGTAACAGTTCAGAATGAAGCAGACTGCCTGCTCCTGTGCTATGTGGTGACACTCAGGGTAAAGTATTTTAACCACGACTACTGCATTCCTTGAATTGGATCTTTCAGTCTGCCAATATTTCTTTATCCCTCTTCTTCATTCTCTCTTTCTCCCTTTTCTATCAGCCCAAAGCATATTTGGCATATAGAAAGTCAAGGGTCTTTTTGATTTCCTGGGGGTCGCGCTCTGTTAGCTGTCAATTTTGTTGCGGCCATGGTTCATTTCACAGCTATATGCTATTGAGTGTTACTGTACTGTGATACTGTGCCCTTTTACCTCCTTGTAAATAAAGTGGCCTGTTGAGAGAAATGGAGAATGAGGTGTGTGTGTGTGTGCGCGCGTGCGTGAAGCACAAATTCTAACCGTTGCAAAATACTGCTCATCTTCAAACATGTACTAGTTTCACATAAATAACAGCAGAAACAGAAGTGATTCTCTTGAACTTTTATTTGTGTTTTCTTTGCATCTAAAGTATATCACAAACACTTGGGTTTATATACTTCTGGTCAGATAGCACACTGTATATTCTCTTTTATCCCTCACTTGAATCCTCTCTGTTTCAGACATGCACCAAAGTTTCTTTACTCTGGCTCACTGTGCTCTAAATTGGCCCTATATAGACACGGACAGGATGTCCCATTCTGAGTGCTCAGAGAGGGCCGGTCGGCAGGGGCAGCGGCGTAAACACCACCGTTGGAGTGGACCAGATCACCTCCACAGTGATAGCAGGTTGGTTAGACTGGAAAAATAAAGAGAAAAGTAAAAACATAATAAAGCCAACATTATTCTGTTTTTCTTTCTGCTGTGACTGTTTCTCTCTCTGGCTATTTGTCTCTATCTCAGGGCCCATGTCTTCCAGCACTATGATGGTCTCAAGGCTTCAAGGATCTCTTCACGGCCTGTCCCCTCCGAAGGCAGGCAGCATGGTTACATGACAATGCTGGATGAACTCACACTCGAACACGTGACTCAGGACTGCAGCTCCTTCAAGAACCAGCTGCTCAGGCTCAAAACGTTACTACAGGTTCGACCCACGTTCGCAAAAAGACGTTAATGAACACAAATGCGTTTGCTTGCTTGTACCAAAACTTGCACATTCTATCACATACACATGCACTTTGAGTACAGCACAGCAACACATACATTGTTGTTAGGCAGGTACATGCATAAACACATACTGTATGTGTTCAGTATGCACTGTGCACAGTGACAGGAAACGCTATGACCCTCATATGTTTGTCATCTTTCTAATGCTGTTGCATCACCCTTTGAAGAAGTCACACACAAATAACATCCAAATCATGTCACCACTCCCAGGCTTTTATTTTGGTCTTATAATTAGGCCACATACTGGGAACTGTCAGGATTTTGGGTTTGATTCCAGCTTCTGTTTTGTCTATTAAATACAGCTTTAATATTGTTATTGCTAGAGGGTTAATTTGAATAATCTTCTTAGGTTTGCCAGGAGTACACTCATCACTGTCTTCAGGTGTTCAGCATGAGCGGCATGAAAAGTATTTTCTGACAAAATTGAACTAAGCTAGCTTTATTTGTAATGTGGTTACGCTTTAAGTAATTACCTTGGTTTAATAAACCCTGTCATCACACAGTGCTGCTGCACTGCACATATATACTGTATATAAACTAAGACAGATGTTTATGTGTTTATAGGTAAACAGATGGGTACCGTATCAGTCTCACAGAGATTTTTTCAAGTTATTAGACACTCTGGGCTTCCTCCTCTTGAATTGCACAGTGTTATTTGTGTTGCTCATTTGTGCTTGCATGTTTGCATATATAGCTCTGGGCTTATGTGAAACTGATCACGTAATTGATCTTTAATAATAATAATAATAATAATAATAATAATAATAAACTTTTATTTATATATCAGAGTTTACAAAGTGCTTTAACAGAGGAGGCAAAAACAGGATTCTCAGAAAGCAATAAAACAGAAAGCAATACACCTTGTTGCACCTTGCAGTATACCACAGATAATGATTAGTTGTAGACGATGAGTAATTACCTGGGGTGACTCTAGAAAATAAGAATGAAACCAACGAAGTGCGGTGTCCTTGATGCCAACCCAGTTTTTGAGACAGTCAATTAAAATGTTATGATCTGCTGTGTCAAAAGCAGCGTTCAGGTCTAAAAGTATTAAACTGTACCCTCCCCCCTATCTGCTGCTAGAAGGAGATCATTCATTACTTTAAGGAGTGCCATTTCTGTGCTATGTAAAGATCTAAAACCAGACTGAAATTTCTCAAAGATGTTATTATGACACATAAAATCTAAAAGTTTGGTTGAAACCTACGAAGCCCCTCTGGGGTCACATGGTAGAAAAAAAAAATTCAATGTGTTATGCACGAATAGCAAAACCGTGCGCACGGATTGCGTTTTTTCGACACAGCAGCAAATGGAGCGAGATAAGCATATAGAACGCTCCAGCATACATGTGTGTAATGGTGTGCTCCCGTTGCTGCTGTGTCCAGAGGGACTCCGTAGAAACCACTTTTTCGGAAACTTTTGATAAAAATGGAAGTTTAGAAATTGGCCTAAAATTACTATGAACAGATGGGTCTAGGTTAGGTTTCTTTAAAAGAGGTTGGACCACAGCATGTTTACAATTGGCCGGGAACAATGTCTTTTGCTAAAGAGCTTTCTTGGTCAGTATGTCAGTCTGAGAAATCCATTTAATGAGAAGACAGGCTGATAGGGAAGGAGAAGAGAAATAAAAGATGTCAGCTATAGAAATTTGCACTTACATATGAATTGAACACACTAAACACACAACCCCATCTAGGAAACTGCCGACATGCGTAGAGGCACTTCACACTTCACACTCCATAAAATGAAATTATCTTGAATGCCCTCGCTCAATTTGCCCTCTACATCATAAAAAGTGATATTTGCATTTGCATTTAAATAAAATGTATCCTTAATATGTGTTCATTGTGCTCACTGCAATTAGTCAAACGCTTTCGCTGTATACCCTCAAGAGGGAAAATATTTCTGCTGGCCCATTAGTAACTCTGTTCTTTTTTTTTTTTTTCTTTTGGTATGATGTTGAACTCGAGGCATCGACTGTAAAATGAGCCTCCAGCCTTGCTGAATCCTAATTGATCTTTACTTTTTTTTGCTAACACTCAGACACAACTCAACACAACTCTGTTCACACATGCTGGTTCTAATGGAATTAATCTACCTGACCTGAATGTGGAGCAGGTGGACAACAATTTGACGGTGCATTTAATTTTACAATTGGTAAAATTTGCTGGTTACAGCTTTTTAAATGTGAGGATTCACTTTCCATTTTTCTATTCCAGGTCATTGTAAATTGTAAATTTTTATGACTGCTGACCAGATCAAATATGCAATTTCAAGACATAAATTTGGGCTCTGATTACCTGTGCATTTGTCATTATTTTTGACATTTAAATCAGTAAGTACATAATTAAACAGTAATTGGGAGAAATAATCAAATAATTGAATTGGAGTGTTTCACTCGATATTCGGCAAGATGAAATCTGGACCTGCTTTGGGACAAAATACCCCAGTGCTGCATTTATTAAGCCTCTAAAGTGGGGAAATGTGTTGAATTAAATGTTCAAAAACATACTTAGCAACGCTGCTTCGAGTATCTAACATTGGTGACTGACAGTTCAGGTTCAGCAGAGCATGCGTGCTAAAGAGCAAAATTTTGCTCTTGATGCAAGCCTAATGCAATTGTTATTGATCCAGCTCACGGTATACTTTGTCTGTGTCTGTGTCTGTGTGTGCGTGTGTGCGCCTGCTCCTGTGCGTGCATGTGTGTTTGTTTGTTTCCAGCTTGAGGATACAGACTCTCCAGCAGATGTTCCTGAGGAGATTGAAGATAATACCACTGCATCGCAGGTAGAATACTTTACCTTAGATTTATAGCTGCAGTCGATTGGATATGCTATGTATACAGTTTTTTTCTTCTCCATTTTCAACCCGAGGTAGTTCGCTACAACCTACAGTATACTGTTTGTGTGTGCGTGTGTTTTCAGCTGGCGGAGCTGATTAAGGAAGTGCAGGTCCTCAGAGAGGAACTAAGGAGTCGAGACAAGACCATTGCTCAGCTCACATTGCAGTGTCAACAGCTACAACAACATCATCAGCGGGAACAAATGGTGAGTTGGTGTGAACAGGACCGATACAAGGGGAAAAATCTGAAAAGGGGACTGCATAATATATGGGGAGAAATATAGTTACAGTGTAACCATTCAATTCTAGGAATATATTGTCCCCCTGACTTATGTTTGGGAGATTAAGTGTGTTGGGCCCACACTTCCGATAAACCTCTAGAGGTGCTGGATCCAAAAACAAATTGAAGGCAGAAGCCAAACAAAAGATCCACACACTGTACTGATAACTCCCAGAAAATTTGACAATTGTCAAATAGGTTTGACAATGCCTGACGAAGATCTCTGTTTGATCTAAATGTTGCTCTGTTAAATAAAATTTGCTGGGAGCTATCAGCACAGTGTGTGGATCTTTTGTCTGACTTTGACTCTTGACAGAAATTACATAGACAGTTGATCTTTTTATTTAGGTACAGAACATGCGTTATTTCTGCTGTTGATGTTTTAAAGTAGAAATCACAAATTTACCTCAAAGGCCAACAAATGGACCATCTCTATTCTTTGCCTTGGATACATGGGGAAAAAACTGGAAAAGGGGAAAACACCTCAGAAAGAGGAAAAGAGGAGGGATCCCTCTGTGAGGATGCACAGATATGCAACTAGTGTTACATATATTGAGTATACAGAAAGAACAATGGTGAATTTACATTTATTAGATCAATTAAATGCAAACGTATGAAGAATCAGACAAGACATGGAAAATGTTTGGACTTCAGGTTACCTCAAATGAATGTATATTTGCTAGTATGAAGGGCTGTTATCAAGGAGCTCCAGTTTAGGGAAAATAGCAGCATCCTCTTGCAAAGGTTGGAAATGTACTGTACATTCTACATGAAGTATCTACAAATAAGTCTCAAAATAGTCCTAACTATGGTTGCACTCATCCCTGACAGAAAGTAAATGATCAAAGGTCAAACACTGTGAATGTCAATGCAATATGTAGAATATCAGTACAGGATCGTATTCAACTGAGTATTTGTACAGAATGTGTTCCTCGAGCACGTACAAACAGCAGCTCCAATGCTCATGCTTTCTGATTGCTTTCATGTATCTTTCATGTCCTGCAAGCATGTAGCTTCTCTTCTCATCGTTCAGCTACTTGACACCAATTCTCTTCACAGATCTGAGATAGCTAAGCATGTCTGGGCACAACTACTGACTTCTGTTATCTTTTGTTTACACCCAATCCAGGCTTATCACATCACGCAACTAGATAGCGGAAATGGTGATCAAAGACGAAGGAATTTATGTTCTATATTAATGTGATCACTCTGTGCTTTGTAGCATATTGAAGACAGAGATGGGTTTCATACAAAGGCGAGTGATACGCGTACAGGTCCACTGTTCAGCTTTCTAGTGGTCAGTGAAGACACACTGTTGTACCCTTCATTGTAGGTGGGAGTTTAGTTTCTGCTCGGTATGTTGCCGGACTCCTACATGCACTCTAATGTGTGTACTCGCATTGGTTTTCGACTGCCTACCAATAACCTTCGTTCTGTTCGCTTTCAGCTGGCTTCCAGTCTCCACTCTAACATTCATTAGTGTCTTGACCAGGCTCCCTTGTTAGCCAAACAACCGCATGCTTGGCTGACATTATTCAAATCCCTAACGTACCGAGAAATACAAAAATGTCAAAGCGAGGCCTGTCTGCCAGCCTCCATGCTGCATACTATCTCTCCAATTAGAATTAGCACCCACCCACAGCAGGTTCGTCAGTCCAGCACAATGCTGTTGCACCCTCACCCTCAACAAGCGAAGAGAAAACGGAGGACATATTTTCAGATCTGTGCCTGACATTAATGAGGGTAAAGGTGGAAAGAGTGAAGATGTTGGGGGATACTAGAGAGAAGATAAGGAAAACAGGGGTTTTTACTCTGCGGATGTTAGGTTAGAGGAATGCTGAAGTAAAAACAAACCGACACATATTAAGGCTGGGATTAGAGTTTAATGTGCTGACGAACGCTGAGGTTTTAGCTGTGAGATAATAACAATTAGAGCATCACTGGTTCAGAGTCTGTGAAGATTGCCAGTCATTTTGTTCATATGGTATCCCGAATTTAGAAAGTCAAAGGCTGCTGGACCTGCTGTTTGTCTGTGAAATTGGTTAAGAGATTATATTGCAGTTAGTAAAGAGTCGAGTAAACAGAGGGAGGTAAAGTTTTGAAGGGGAACTGCTGAGAGACAGAAGAGTTGACTGAATTGAACATAATGGAGTAATGAGAAAACAATAGAGGAGCTGTGTGTTGCAGGGAGAAAGTCTATTGCATTATACAGTGTGTGTTTATGTGTGGACGGCTGAGAGGAGAGGATGGGAGCGAAAATAAAGTAATGGGAGAGAGAAGTGGAACTATCAAAGATAGAAAACTGATTTCTCAGTCTTACTTGACAGAATGCAGTTCTGGATGCTGCTGCCACCGCTGTTGAGGCAGACTGCTCGTGATTATGCACTCTTCTTGTTTGAGCGGCATTGAAGTGTTTTTCACCAAGGCTGGCAAAAAATGAGCAATATCTGTCGGATTCTGCCATAGTCTTTGCAGTCAAGCTCTGCTGTTGCTTATTCACATAAAAGAGACAACTTGAGATTTAGTTCTAGATTCTTTAAACATCATTAGTTGCTCTGACGTTCTCTATCAATATTGGATTGAGTTCATAGTTTGAGTTTAACAAAAGCCTGATAACGCATTGCTGACATTAGGTAGTCAGTCAAAGAGGTTTGTCTGTAAACATTTTAACAGTTGATAATATTGGGTGAACATATGCTTAAAGTAAATTTCACAGAGTTAAATTTACTGTGGGATCTCTAAATTATCATGTAAGGGTAATTTAGTTGTTTTGCGTTGCCTTGTTTGATTGGACTGCTCTACAGAGTGACAAGCTTTCGATCAGCGTGAATGTAGAAGTAGGAATATGTGGCCCAGGTTAAAATCAAGATAAATAATACAACATTCAGTTATTGTGCAATGAGCTTTCTTTCATTAATTAATTTTCTCTCGCCTGCTCAGACTGCTCAAGGCCGGCAGTTCAGGTGTCAGTGCCACCACCAGAGGGCTCCCTCTTCACTACGACCGAGCGACAGACAGATGGACAAAGGGATGCAGCATCACTATGACAAGGCTACCCAGACATACTGGAGACCGCCGAGCCATGCCGTGAGTCTAAACATTCACAGCGCCCATAACGGCATGCTGACAAGTGCTCTCTTTCAACCTTTGTTTTGCAAAGCAGGATTTCTAAAATCTGAATCTGATTAAGCATAAAATGTGTGTGTTTCACCTTATTTCAACATTTATCAAGATATTATTCAGCATTTGCCTGATCTCAGTTTCACATTCACACATGCTACACTGGTGACCAGGTGCATGTGTGCAGTATGTTGCTGAGTCACTCCACTCAAATCAGTCAGCCAGTTTGCCATTTATCTGCTGCCTCACTCTGGACATCCATGTCTGAATGTACATGACTACGCCATGTCCTCTCTATGGAATACAGTTTATTACATTGTCAGTGGGCTTGTCACTACGTCTCACACTCTTAATACCCACATCTCACACTGAACGGGTTCTGCTGTTGATGTTTGAGTGACAGAGATGGAGAAGATGCGCAGTAGGAGGGTGGGAGGAAAAGATAAGAGAGACCCATGGGAGGAAGGAAGTAGGCAGACTGAGAGCGAAAGGTGGAAGATGGATAGATATGTGTTCAATATGTTCAGTAGCATCCCATAATAGCAAGCTGTGCAACAGCCAAGTATTGATTCAATAGCAGGAGTGCCACAGGCAGGGTGCCTAGTAAACACTCCCCTAATTGACCTGCTCTCAGCTAAAAGGGTGACACACACTCTCACTCGCACAAAAAGGCAGAGATCCGCTGTATAGGGAGATTACAACAAGAAAAGAAAAGAATTAAGAAAATTATACCAAAGAGATACATTTCCCGTATTATTGGTGTAATTGTAGCAATAAATGATAGAAATGAGGCACGGCCAATAGGGTTATAAGCAGTGGTTGAAAGGTACTGATCAAAGCACATATTAATGTAAAATAAAGGACAGAAAAAGCAAGCCCATTAACTACAGTAGGTCCCTACTTACCACAAGAGCATACAGTATGCTTAACAGTTGCCATGGCAACCATCAATGCAGGGCTAGCTGTGCTCGGTGGGAATGATCTCCATCATGGGAACATCTGCCTGTGACCTGTAGTACCTGATAGATTGAGTTTGTACGTTCCTCTCTACTCTGTCTACTCCTGTTTTTTTTTTTATTTTTTTTTTTTAGATATTTCTTTTGTTTGCCACCATCCTCTTTTTTATTTTCCTTTTAATCTATGTTACTATGTCATCACCAGAGTGCGAGACTATTTCCTGCGCTGTGCTTTGCAGCATTGTGGGCACAAACACATTATGTTAGAGGCATTTTACTTTTCAGAGCATGCAATTGCTCATAAAGGTAAGCTGTGAGTGTTTTTGCTGCGGTTTCTGACAAGGTAACAAGAAAAGCGGGCACAGAGTAAACAAATAACACAAACAAAGAGAAGTTTCTTTCTCCGTTTCTGTTACTTCTAGATGGTATCAAAGCTGTTGTTGTCACACTAACAGGTTTAGCACTCTCGGCAAGCTCGGGTTCACAGTGTCCCTCATACAATGCGTCGCTTTTACCTCTTGTGTCTTTTCACACAATCTTTCAGGTTGTTTTTGAGTCTAGCTATTCTCTTTCTAACCCTTGCCATTTTTTATACAAATATTATTTTCTTTTTCGCAACTCGCACATTCATCGAGTCTGACTCGCTTTATTTCACTTTTCAGTACTTCTCTAACACACACACACAGACACACACAAGTTCATAATCTGGTGTCATCTTTATTGTGTTTTCCCTCTTGCTCTCTGAAATGCCCTTTCCTGTTGATTTTCTCCTCCTCTGACATTTAAAGTGCAGGTGTGTCAGAGCACTGAAGTAGCTCTAGCTCTCTGATAGTACTTTTGAGTGCTACGCTGAAAGGATCATCCAAGAATAACTTGGATGTCAAAGGCCAGTAGCTATAATCTTTTTATAGCTTTAATACGGATATCTGGTTGCCTTATCTGTAGCCCAGAGGGTAAAATGTACACCCTGATACTGGGAGGTCTAGAGTTGAGTTTTTGGCTGATTCCTACCAACAACTTCAGCATGGATTTCAGGGAAATCTCTCTGGGCTTTGAACTCAGATTAAGAGTATAACAAAAGAGGAAACCAGTGGCCTATGACCCGTGTACATGGCTATTTAAGGACATTTACTTTTCAGCGTACAGTTCATTATTCATGCAACATTTTCAAGCAGTTGATAAATTCTCTTCAAGGGGAGCCATTAATTTCACTCTTTTTTTTTTTTTCTCAGGAACCAAAACATTGTGAGCTTCTGCTCTGCACGCTGCTTTAACGAATTCCACAGTTTGTGGAGACCAGGGACGTACTCCTCTCCTAACGCCTTCACAGGAAGGCTTTGGCAACATATCCTAACCAACTGATTTTGGCACAAGCTCCCGTAGCTTCCCATTTTAATCTGCTTACAATCCAATTTTGAGTCCAAAAAGCATGCTCAGGAAAAACTCGTGTTTCACAATAGGGTATGAGTAGATGTCTGTCAATGCACAAGATGCAGACAAATATTGGACACACTTGCTACAGCAAGACACACGTGTAGTGTGACATCAGAATCGACTTTAATGTCACTTGTAGAAAAATAATCTTCTTGCGCTCCCCAGAACAATCACAGCAGCGCAAATGTTCTGTTGTCTGTCTTTTCCAACAAATAAAACATGAGCATTATGAGTTTTGTCATTTCAGATGTAGCACAAAAGAACACAACGCGGGCTTGAGTTTGTGTGTATCTGTTTGGGCTTTTTGTTTAAGTGTGTGTGTGTGTGTGTGTGAGAGAGACCTGATTGTCTGCATATGTATGTTTGTGTGTGTGAGTGGGATGTGCCACATGTATCTCTCGTACTCGAGTGCAGGGCACGCTCTGTGTGACTGAACAATGAGTTCAGCAGACTGAGGACTGGGGAGCCGACCTTGTTAATAACCCAGATAAACAAACACACAGATGAGCAGCAGCAGTGAAACAATGGCAACACAATAGGCAGTGTTTCATCAGTGGCAGACAGGGAAGATAATTACAGCTACCCTCCTACTTTTTAAACATCCACTTCTTCTTCTTCTCTCCTCACACTTCCCATAATGTCTTTCTATCACTCCTGCTCTCTCTCTATTTTCTTTCTTTCTTTGTTGCTTCATTGATTTCTTTCCCTGTATTTCTCTCTGTTATTCTTTCTTTGACATTATCTCTCTACGTTTTGCCTTTTTTTACCTCGGAGGGAGGGAGGGAGAGAGGGGGAGAGAGGGAGAGAGAGAGAGAGAGAGAGAGAGAGAGAATTGTACAAGGTTAGTGATCAGTGTTAAGCTGGAGGTTGAAAGAACAGGTTTTTCTCTCTCCGATACTGGCATTACCTCTCCGCCCACATCCCCTCTGTCTCCCCCCTTGCATCACAGACACACACACATACACTCGTTAATACTCTGTGCACAGCAGAGTCATCTTGGACAGGTGAGGATTTAATTGCCAAAGTCAGTGAAATGAGACATTGTGGCTAGACCTGAGGTATTAGCTGTAGCCAACCACAAGAAGCTCTGCGTAGTGGATTAGGCGATTCAAGCGGAAAGAGGCCGTTTTAGGGGCACAGCATCGTGGTTTAATCTAAATACTGTTGTTATTTGATGAAAAGGTTGTTGGATCGCAAAAGAACAACTTTTACTTGACTTTTAAATACTTGTCCTACTTTGCCAAGTTTCACCATCTGCTTCTGGGATTCTCCGAAGTATCTTAACAAATCCTGTGAGTCCATTTCATGAGAGTCGGCCTCTAGTGAACTACTACCATTACTGATATGGTAGTTATTTCTGGTGTGGAGAATAACATTTCAAACACAACTGCTCTGTTTTATGTATTATTTATTATTGTTCTGTCTCTTCATTTCATTTTACATTCTCTGCTAAATGTCATTCAATCTCTTTTGCCAAGTGCCCTTAACTAGCATCCATTTTTTTATGCTCAAACCTGAAAATGACTTACTCAAAGAAAAAATATTTCCTGTTCTTGAACCTTTTTGTTACACACACGACCCTGGTCTCTTTTGAATGGTAATTTCATTGTTTTTTTATTTTTAACTGACTGTTCTAATTGAACTTTTGTTAATTAAGAAAAACACAACTATTGTCACAATGATATTGGCATCTTGAAATGCTTTGCATTAAATTCACGAGGCTTTCTACTTATAAACAAATAGTTTGTGAATTCTGTAAACGGATTCAACTGGATGCTCCTCGTTAAGAGGTTGAATATATTAATTACAATAATATATTTTTGCACCCATTTTCTTCAAATTTGCTTTCAAATTCCACGTCCACTGCAGTGTCACTGCTAACTCTACTGTTGTCCTACAAGAGTGCTGCAGACAGACATGTGCTTCCTTTACTGTCTCGTGAGCTGAGGGTGTAATGTGTGGGTGGTTTAAGCTATCCCCCCAGTGCCAGGGCCGTAGTTCACCCCCCACTGTGCAGGCACGGCCAAACAGAAGGAGTCGTGAGTGCAGCAACAAGGAAAATGACCCTCGCTCGCTTTCCACTTGTGAGCAGTTTAGTAGTAAAGAACCAAGCCAGAAATACTGTTACCAAGCATCGAACCCAAGGTGGATGAGAAGTGAAAGAAGTTTTGACAAAATTGATGAAATATGAAAAACTTTTAGATTTTCCCAATTTCTGTCTCCCTGCCCTTGTGAAACTCTGTCAGCCCGTCATTGGAGAGCCTTTACAGCGATGAAAAACTTAAAAATTGACAGGCTAAGCTGCTGCAGAGGTCTAATAAAGCTGCCAGACACTGTCAAAATCATTCGAGAGCCCTCCAACATGTCCTCTTGTTCTCATCGCCTAAGGTTTTCCTCTCTGCAAATGAAGCCTCGACGGGAGGTTTTGGCCGAGACCTCCCGCTGAAACAGTTGTTGGTGTTCAAGGAAGGACATGGACGAGAGCAGATCAGGGAAACTCATTCCTCCCCCTCCAGTAGTCGCATTAGGAGGGCACTGAAATAGCCTGGGCTGGACCTGCTGGGAAGTAGTTACCTTCCCTTTCTCATCTTCTATCTCTCTCTGTGTGTTTTTTCTTCCCTCTGACAGATTTTGCTACTTCTCTCTTCTATGTTAGAGTCCTGTTTGAGTGGCTGCCCTCTCCATAGCTGAGAAAAGGAGTAGTTTTTGATAAGGTTTTAGTCTGTCTGTCTGTCTGCTTAACGTGATAGCCCTGCTGCCCCTTCACTCTGCCTCTCCAATGGGGGTCAGGGATCTTTGGATTGCTTAACCTGAAGATTGGTTTGCTATCAAGAGCTTCTGTTCTTTCAGGTACACGTTTGTGCACAAAGGTACAGATGATGGTCAAATAACTTACATTACTTTGTAAGCTAAGACCATTGTCCTGAAGAAACTCTAGAAAAATAGGCTGTCTTAAGCATGTCCAGTAGTGATGGCATCACAGCTTTATGAAAAGAGAAAAAACCCACTTTACCTCACAGCTTATAAAACAGAATTCTGTCAACGTTCAAAGAGATGGGTGGAAAAGTTATATAGCAGTATTTTTGGTTTTTGTTGACCTATGAAAACTGTTTACCTTTCCAGTGTAACCTTGTTTTTTGCACTGCCTATGACGGAGTGCTCTTCCACAATGGATTGTAGGCAAGGCACAAGGGATGGCTGATAAAGGACTTGACTATATTTATGTAAAAAGTCTAACAATTACAGTATAGCAGGACATTTTTTTTCCCAGAGTGGCCCAGGGAGACACACAACACAAAAAGAGGTTTGGAAGTCTCCAGGTAGTGGATGTTCTTCTATAGGATAATCGGTGTAATAATGTGTGGTGTGGTGAACATTTTTGAACTTTTTGACTTGACGGAGACTGGGATCAAAACGTTGTCCATCTAAATAAATTTGTGGTTTGAAGTCGGTGTGCAGCCAAACATTGTTCAAATCACATCACAGAACTTTATCTTGAATTCTAGTAGAGATATAGTGTTGCTATAAAAAACATGGATCCTGGATTGAAAAATTTCACTTAGTGTAAACATCATGTATCTGTATGTAGCTTCAATCAGTAGTAAGCTGATGCAGGATATATATGATACCCTCAGACACTGCAGTATTTTTCACACCAGAAAACAACTTAAGGGGAAATACAACAGGGAGACATGATTTTAAGGCCTTCAATTTGTTTTATTAATATGGATGGATGGTGTATCAGTCTGTGTGTCAGCATGTCTGCCCATGTGTGTTTTTGTGCGCTGTGTTGATCTACACTCATTAACACTGTGTTTATGCCTGTGAGTGTGTGTTTTCTATGTTAGCATGCTTCTGTTTGTTTGTGTGTGTGTGTGTGTGTGTTCTGGTACGTCATGCCTTTTGTCCTTTGTGTTTCTCTCTGCGTAGGGTGTGCTGCCCACCCCCTTGCTGTCCCCATGGCAGGCACAGCACCAGGGCTTGACCCGTACCAGCATGCCCCAGCGCAGGCAGAGTGAGTCACTAACATCCTTTGCAGCCTCTTCTTCATCTCTTCATAACAAAACATATCCAGGCGTCTGTAAATAGCCTGAAAAGGTTTAACTTTAACTCCAATTAAAACTCTTTTTTCCAGTTAGTTTTTTTTTACACTTTGCAATTACAAGACTGTTTGTGCTCAGTGTCCACTTTTAGATTAATTTGGAACGAGATTATTAGAATGCAAAATAGATTTCTTGTTTGTTTTACTAAACACAGTTTGATTTCTTGTACCATAACAATTCATTTTCTGGTGTTCTGTATAGTTTCAGTTCCCCTTTATTAGCTGTGTTTAGTCAGAAACCGGTTAACTTTGTCGACTTTCTAAAACCTGCAGATACCTGTATTTCTAACCCTCAGTGTACTCCCCTCCACGGTTTGTAGATTATTTTGAACTGTTTCTTCCTCTAACAGAGGGTGTATCTTCTGTTCTTGAACATATAGTACACATGATCATAACCTGATCTTTGCGAAACAAGGCATTTTATTTTCTGTAGACTAAAACGGTTGGACTTCGTTGAGAATGGCAGCGCAGTCACAAGCTCACTTATCTCAGTGTAGCTTTTGTATTATGCTGCGCTGATGAGGTAGCAAGCAGGGGAGGCAGATAAACAGAATGACAACGGGTAAATAGGCTTGAGAAAATGCACATATCTGAGAGAGTGAAGAGCAAAAAATAAAGAAAGATACGAAGAAAAGAACCCACGCTTTTCTACTTTGATCTATCTTGGTGGGGCTTTGCTTTGATAACAAAGGTGATAGAAATGTGGCACAAGTGTTTTTTTTGTATGAGTCAGTCAAAAGTACATTTTCTCCTACCGGCAGATTGCATGGTCTAATTAAGCAAACAACATGGAGTATCAAAAGTATGTCTGTACAGTGGGAGGAAAGCGGTCATTATACTGAAACATACTACAATATAGTCGGCATGCGGTCACATTTAGACATGAGATGAATAACAACAGATGAGTCCCTATTGCTCTGACCCCCCCCTCTCACTGGGAATACTGACTGTAAACAAACCAGAAAAGAGTTCCAGTAATAAAGGTCTTTAGAATAGAACATTGAAATTAGAGAAGGAATTGAATTCGCTGAATGGATGCCACAGTAATTATATTTTGCATTAAACTGGTTTATTTGTTGAGCTAATGCGTGACCTTTCCTTGCTAGGATCTCACCCCAGCTCCTCTCCCTGTCTTTTAATCCTTTTTTCTCCTCATCTCATCTCTGTCACTCAAAAATCTGAAATTGAATCTCCCATGTTCTCTCTCTTCTACCCTTGCCTCCCCACACATAATGCCTATGACAAGGAGTGGAGCACCTAGTGCAGTACTTCTATGACACAGCATGGTAGAGTAACCCTTTCTTTAACATGTGGTCAACATGGTGCCCATGATCCCCCGTCCTCCTGCATGCTGGGTTGTGGTTTGGCATCAGAAGCATGCCCTTCTACATCTGCGTTTGCATGCATTGATCTTCAGGAGTTTTTTATCTTGATAATCTTTACTTGGAGCTTTGGCCTGCTTTTGTTAATGGAGGTCACAGTGATACTGTTTTAGTTAGGGTCATTTTTCTTTTCTTTTCACATTTCATATACCTGTTCTTTTTTGGGTGCTGAACGTAGTTTTGCCTTGTTTCTTTAGTTATTCTCAGTTTTATATATGTGTCTCTTTGATTTGTTCCATCCTATCATGTTAAGTATACAAGAACAGCATGCATTGGTAAATCTCTCTGTGTGGATTTGTTTTTCTATATTTTATTCATTGAACAAGTGTTTTATTATTCCAGGTGTTCACCTTGAAGGATTTGGATTAAATGTTTTGAAGGAATAACCTTTTAAGAATACCACTGCGTTGCTGGACATGAATACATATCACTGTCCTGAACAATCGCCTTCATTCGAACTCCCTTATCAAAAGCGGTTAAACACAGCAAGCAAAAGACAAATCCATGTAATCACACATAATCTGCTGTCACACTCAAATTCAAACACACACCATTTTCACAACCACCTACATGAAATGATACTAAGTCTAAGCTATATTTGAACTGGAATGCCACCATATTGCCACACTCATCTGCTCATGTGCTGCAATCACATTGTTTTCCCACAGACATAATGGGCATCATTTACATCATTCAAATTCTTGCATGTTGCTTTTCTAATCAAACAGCCATTTCTCATGGTGAGACAGGCTGGGATGAGGTTGGTTATGGTGGACCCTGGTATCTTCCAGGTGCCTCAAATTGTCGCATTTCCTGGTAAGAAACGTTTCTGATAAAGGGACAGCTATCATTAGTGAGCTGAGATATTTACTTCTTGCCAGTGCAGCAATTAGCTCAAAATGATGGCTGCTAATTATTAGTATCTGCAGCAGACAGCTGTGGATGCAAATAATCATTGACTGTGACTCTATAGATATTGCATGTTGCTGTCACTGACGGAGGCTTCTTCCAGCTGGGCCAGCTATAAATATATGTGCTCAGTGCAAACCTCACAATTAAAGGTATCATATATTACAGGTAATCTTATGAGAATAGAGTAGTTACAAGGCCTGTATCTATAATGTATCGTGCATTTTGCTTTGTTGTGAACAAAACAAAAAATAAGATATAAATGTCACTCAATTTTCTGACTAATTTAGTTGAGTATCTTTGGTGTTTCCTGTAATATGTGGATTAGAACAAACTCCTTAATTTGGTGGCAAGGGTTCTGTAATAGGCTAGTGGACGCATTGTGGCAGGGGACCAGGAGATGGAGCTGTGGCCTCGGACATCTACTCCCACTCTCAATACAAAATGACAGATGGTAGAAAAAGGCAGAGCAGCCTGACCTGCACAGCCATATATATTAATATCCTCTGAGCTCATTTTGCTTTCAACTCACTGTAGGTCTGTCTTTGCTAGAACTTGCAGAGTGAAGGCTTTTTAGTAGCTTTAGATGGTTCCAGGTGGATTGAGATTCTTTAGGTTCTGCTCAATGAATCAATGAAACAAGGCCAGTCTGCTGATTTCTGAAAACGGACAGAAATGCCATCAGTATGCCTTAGAGAATCAGTCTCAAACTAAGTATGTTAACATAAGAAATAGTAAAAAGTGTTTTTATAGATGTTGAGGTCAAAAGCTATTCAGAAAATATACTTATACACAGTATAAGATATTTATATATAGCCCCCCCGATCTGAGCAACTCTGCTTTTGCTGGCGGTTGTATGAACTAATAAGCACTGTTCATCTTCTGCTGCTTATCTGGAAATGTGGTCCAGAGTAGTTGTTACTATACATCATCCGGACATGTAGTGGTACCTCTTGTAAAAGCAATATTAAATTAGTATTATTAAGTGGAGTCATGATACAGAACGTATCTAGAATCTGTGGATTCTTCAAGCTAAAACAAATAAAGCAAATTCAGGTAGTGGACAGATATAAACTGCTCAAAAAAATTTAATTAAAGGAACACTTTTTAAGCAGAGTATAGGACCCTACAGAGGTTGCACAGGCAGTCCAACTCCTCCAGGATGGCACATCAATACGTGCCATCGCCAGAAGGTTTGTTGTGTCTCCCAGCACCGTCTCAAGAGCATGGAGGAGATTCCAGGAGACAGGCAGTTACACTAGGAGAGCTGGACAGGGCCGTAGAAGGTCCTTAACCCCGCAGCAGGACCGGTATCTGCTCCTTTGTGCAAGGAGGAACAGGATGAGCACTGCCAGAGCCCTACAAAATGACCTCCAGCAGGCCACTGGTGTGAATGTCTCTGACCAAACAATCAGAAACAGATTTCATGAGGGTGGCCTGAGGGTCCGACGTCCTCTGGTGGGCCCTGTGCTCACTGCCCGACACCGTGGATCTCGATTGGCATTTGCCATAGAACACCAGAATTGGCAGGTTGGTCACTAGCGCCCTGTGCTTTTCACAGATGAGAGCAGGTTCACCCTGAGGACATGTGACAGACATGAAAGGGTCTGCAGAAGCCGCGGAGAACGTTATGCTGCCTGTAACATTGTTCAGCATGACCAGTTTGGTGGTGGGTCAGTGATGGTCTGGGGAGGCATATCCATGGAGAGCGATGCACAAACCTCTACAGGCTAGACAACGGCACCCTGATTGCCATTAGGTATCGGGATGAAATCCTTGGACCCATTGTCAGACCCTACGCTGGTGCAGTGGGTCCTGGGTTCCTCCTGGTGCATAACAATTCTTAACAGTACTTCTGCCTCTGTGTACAGAGTGTACATCACAATGGATTTGAAACAAAGCAATCAAGATGTGACTTAAGAGTAGACTTTCAGCCCTTTATTCAAGGTGTTTAACAAAAATACCACATTAAGCATACAGCCGTTTTTGCACATAGTCCCCGATTTTCAGAGGCTCAAAAGTAATTGGACAATTGACTGACAAGCAGTTCTATGGCCAGCTGTGGCCTGTTCCTTAATTATTTCAAGACAAATTAAGCAGGGGCCATCTTCCTGATGTATTCATGAATTGAATTCATTCATTGTGTATATTAGCAGTAGGAAAACAGCAGTGCTCTGGATTCACAGATTTGGAGATATAAATTCATAAATGAAGACAAAAATTGTTTGGATATATATACGTAGAGACTAGTGCTCGGAAGCTGTCAACAGAAGCACTAGTTATGTTGCTTTGGTTTATACCTGGTTGGACCTCTAACTATATCAGTTTTACGAGGTGTTGTGCACTTCGCAGATTGCCAAAGCACATGGCACCTGACATGGATGTGCTAAGTGGAAGTAAAGCAATTTATGATGTATTGTTTCTAATGACTCTGTAGTTCTGTTCTGTTGGATTTTCAGTCATTTTTTGTTGCTGAATATAATTTGTAGCATCTTAAAATCTGAATGAGGATAGTGACAGTGAGTTACTTGCTACACTTGCATTTCTAGTATTGATGAAATGGCAAAAACAAGAGGATCGCTATGAGTTGAATGGCTGTTGAAACTGGTGCCTTACATACAACATACAACCAGCCACTGGCAATGTGACAAGCTGAGTCGCAGGTGATGCTATCAGCCAGCTTGAGTCGAGCTGAGACGGGCCAATTCACACCGCTGTAACTTTTCCCTGCAATGTTCTGAAATGGTTTCATCTCGTCACGAGTCTTTGCTCTGAAATGGGCTTAATCACAAGTAGTTTATCAACCAAATTAACAGCAAGTGTAGCCAAACTTGACAGGAGGCCAGGAACAGTATCACCAGACCAACAAGCACTGAGTCTCATGTAAATGAGCAAATCTGGCGAGTCCCAAAGCCAAGCGATATTTTTGGTTGAGTCAATTCAAGTACAAACAACACAGCTGCATCTGATGGGCTCTGCTGTCCTCCGACCGCATCTAAGCCTCCTTCAGAAAATCTCTACACTCACACAGTTTGAAGACGCTGCGCTCATTTCACATGATTCCAGACGGCTTATTTCTGATCGAATTTAAAAACAGTTTGACACTTACTTGAAATCCAAGCAATCCTTGAAACATGTTCAGTAAGAGAGCTTCAGAGGGAATGATCTGTGCAATCATCCTCTCAAACTTGTGTTACTGTGCGGCTGCAGTCCAGCACGCTGAAGTCCAAATGAAAGATTCCAAGTCGTTTATAAATATACCAGTGTGACTCATAAAATGGTCAAGGGAGAGATGGTAACAGACATGTTGAACCCACATCCAGACGGGTGTTTGTGTGTGTGTGTAATAGAAACAGAAAGAAAACAGGCACTGATGCTCGTGTGTGTGTGTGTGTGTGTCGGTGCTCTGCTGAATGCATGTGTTTGCCGAGTGTCTGGGAGATGGAGGGCTTTGGCTTTCATTTGGGGGTTTTTGTTCCATGCTTGTCTTGGGGGGACGTGAGGGGACATCTGTGCACTCGTCTTGACAAACATCAATTATTAAGAATCTGCTGAGAATGCTGATTTGCAGAACAGACACCTGTGTACGTGTGCGATCATAAGCCCTTTGGTTTGAAGTTGTTTTATAAAGATTTGAAAGTGCCTGGTTAGCTTTTCTCACCCCCATGACTTAATTTTATTGCACACTGTCCATCTGTCAATTTGTCAGCTCCTAAGCAACCGCTTTTATCTCTGATCACATTAGCATTGAGATTAGCGCGAGGGAGCCAGCAGCCATAATCAATTCTTTGTTATTAATAATTAATCCACTGTGTGTGATTGAATATTTTGTATCAAGTGCAGATGTTAAAAGTGGATTTCTGAGAGTATCAAGGTCATTTTACTATATATTTTGTTTACGTGGCTCATCATTTGTCTTGAAAGGGATGCCAGAGGATCCGCAAAACACACACTGAGACAGATGGAGTATGTGTGCTGGCATACTGATCATTAGCTTGTGAAGAATGAAAACAGGGAGGCAGAGACATAGCCAGGATGCGGAGACATAGCCAGTAGAGGAAAAACAGAGAGATGAGAGAAGGAAAAAAAGAGAACAACGCAGCATGAGCTGCTATAGGTTTAATGATAGCACTACAGGCAGCAGACATGGGGTCAGTGCTAAGCTTTATATGAAGCGTGCTAATTGTAACATTCCTGCTATCATCCATCATCATCGAAACCAGGAACAGAGACAAACTGTAGATCCATGTTCAGAGCTCAGAGAATAACACCCAGAGAGAATAAGTTGACCCGTATTCTCTTTTAAAAGAACTAAAGTTTCTTTGTTAGTGGCAGACACATTTTTCAGCAGAGAGAGAGAACGTTTAAGAAATACAAGATCACTTTAATCACCTTAGTACGGTGAGTGTTCACTTCCTGGGTTGGCCTCAAGGTTAAGATGGCTCGTTATGTTTCATGATCCTCATCAAAGACACAGAGAGCTCGCTGGGAGGTAGTTGAATATATGTACGTCTCTATATGTACGTCTGTACATATAGAGTTGGCTTGGACTTGCTCTATATTAACAAGTGCTATGAGATAAC
>JAVQJF010084576.1:0-42979 GCA_036023855.1 Gadopsis marmoratus | reverse complement strand
TTATGACCGCTACACCCTTGTAGCTCTAAACCCTTAATGTGAGTTTTTCAAAGTGGTGTTATGATAGTTGTAAGAAATCGTTCATGACTTACAACAGCTTTTTCACTTGGCACTCATTTGATTTCAGAACTGCAGATTCTAAAATAGCAGCTTGCCTATCCAGGCAGTTGTATCGCAAACTGAAAAAGAACAGAGAAACATTAAGTTGATCATGCTGAGGCTCAAGGGGGCTGGAGTCTATCCCAGCATGCCTTTGTCAGGAGGCGGGGCACACGCCAGTTTATTTCAGAGTTAGAGTTAACACACAGACACACAAGCATGCAGGCACGGAGAAGACTCCACACAGATGGACTCCACTGGCCAGCCAGGGAATTTGAACCCAGACTTGTTTTCATTGCCCAGTATTCAAATGGCAAATCTTATTTATGTGACAGGTTAATATAAAATCAGTTACTCACTAGAGACATTCACATCGATGTAGGATTGGCCCCAGTCTCATAAGTCCTCTGTTTCCAATGTTGGAGTAGCCTAAGTTTAACTCCTGCAGCTTGTGTGAAGAGAACTGCAGCACGTAGTGCATGGCTGCACAGTCTACAACACTCAGCTTCATTTTAAACAGGTTGAGTTCCTTGATCTCTGGTGCTGCCATGCTGGTGGCTTCCTTCATGTGGAACTCCATCAGGCAGTGGAGAAGATTCAGGGCTGCCTGGCGCTTGAGCTTCCTGCCCTTAAACTGGTCTTGGAACCATAAGCCCAGCCTGGTGGGGGTGCCATCTCCTTGCTCCGTTGGGGAAAGAACAAGGCCATCCAGCTGACCTGAAAGCCGAGCTCGGAGCATTCCCATGAAGAAGCGTGTGAACATCTGGAGGCTCTCCAGCTTGTCCATGCTGAGGTCTTTGTTTTGCAGGGGTGCAGCTGTGGAGGATGGTGGATGTAGCCCAAAGCACCAGAAGTCCAGAGCTTGGATTATGTCCTCTTGTGTGAAGAGATTGATTGCGCAGTAGAGGGCAGCCAGATGCTCTTGAACAGTCAAGTGGAAGAAAGAAAACATCTCCACTGTTTCCTCTTTGAGAGGCTGCAGGATGTGACAGAGAAAGGTGCCCTGAAGATCAGCAGGTGTGACACCGTAGTTCTCCAAATCTGCTCTATCGAACATGATCTTTTTCTGTAGAAGGTTTTCATAAGCCAGTTTTCCCAGGTTTGTCAGTTGTTTCTTTGCTAATGAGAGAACCTCAGCTCGAGGGGTGCTTCTCTCTGCACTCCCCCTCAGCGCATGGTGCTTGACTGCTGTAAACAGGTAGCAGAAGTAAACCTCGCTGACTGTTCTGGGCGGGTTTAGCTCCAGAGACTTTGAATCACCAACATCTTGATTTCCCGAAGAGAAGAACTCAGCCATAGCGGTACAGATGATGTAGCAGTAAAGAGGGATGAAGGACAGCACGAAAAGGTTGTCATTGTTCAGGATGTAATCGTAGACCTTTTCAGCAACTTGGCTGTCTTTGTAGAACTTGGTGGTATATTCCTTCACCTGGGCCTCCTCGAAGCCCAGCACCACACAACATCTCTGGAAGAAACGCTTGGGAGCTTGAGTAGACGGTCTTGTTGTGAGAATGACAGATGCCTCTGGGAGAAGGCTTCCCTTGATTAAAGCCACCATCAGCTCTGACACTGGGACCTTTGAACCAGTGTCAATGTTTTTGTCAGGACTGACCCAGTCCAAGGGGAATTTGAACTCGTCTAATCCATCTAAGATGAAGAGCAAGGAGCTTGGTGATTCGAAAATATCAGGTAGAGCTGCCTTCAGGTACCGGAACCGTTCTCCAAGCAGCTCCAGTAAGCTCAGCGGTGCTTCAATCAGATTGAGTTCTCTGAAGCGCAAGTCAAAAATGCATTTGAATTCACGCATGTTTTTCCCAATCGCCCACTCATAGACTAGTCTCTGTACTGCCACGCTCTTTCCAATACCAGCAATACCCTTCACTTTAACCCTTTTGGGGGGCCGTCCCGATGTTTCTTGGGGGCTCAATAGCTGGCACGGCCGGATGCGCCGGCAAGCCTGATGGACATAGATGCGAGCTCGTCTACTCGCCAGGTCAAAGTACTCATGTTGGCTACTGTCAACTAAGTCATCATCTTCTGTCACAAAAAGGTCAGTGTAGCGGATCTCGATGTGAGAAGCTGAGTTTGAAGCCACTCCCTCGCCCTCTGAGTAACACTTTAACTGCTCTGTGCGTTGCAGTAGGGTTGTTTTATGGGCAGAAATGGGAACTGCAATGGAAGACAGATTTGTTGGCAATAAATTGAGTTTTCCATAAGATGAATATTTTTGATTTATCTCCTTCAGTTCACCTAAGATATTGGCATACCACGCATGTTGGCCAGCTTTACACTCCTGCTGGGTTCCAGTTCTTCTTTTGCTGCAAAATGACATTTTAAAAACATGGCATCGAGTAATGGGATCAAGTCCAGGATTTTTTTATCACTAAAAAGAAAACGCATTAGAAATAATATATTCTGAAATCTAGTTTCTTGATTAAATGATGAATCCATACCTTTAATGTCAGCAGTCAGGGTAAATCCCTTACTCTTTACTTTCTTTAACAGTTTAGCAATAGGGCCTTTACACTTCTTCTTCTCTGTGGAATTCACAAGATTCATATAGTAATAAATAACACATTTGATATATATCATTTTACAAAGTGTCATTCCAAGTCAATAAGCCATCCCTAGAGCCACGTCATGATGGCTAAAATATTAACTGAGCTAAATATTATTTTTGTATTTACAATTCTTCATTGCCAAAGTCAGCAAAAATGTCTTGGCAAGACATCACAGTTGATTGTACTCTGTTAATATTCTCAGACCTCTGTTACTCAGCAGTAAAACTTTATTGACTTTAGTTCCAGTACTTCAGTTTTCACTGCAAGGTTTTGATAGACAATTTTGTGCAATTTTCCTTTAACATTAAATGCACCTGTTTATATAAATACTGTAAAGTACACATCACCATGTTTTAAAGCCACCTCACCTTCAACTTTTACAGGTGCAGACACTGGCTTACTGACTGCATCCTTACTGCGGTGTTGCTCCACCCAGACCTGCAGATCCCTGCAGTAATAATCCTGCACCTCCCTCAGCACCTGCAGGAACTTTTGGCTGCTCTCCTCGGTGGCACACCCCGTCTCCAGGGCCAGGGCCACGGCATTGGAAGGTGACCTCTCCAGCAGAGACAGGTACTGGGCCGAGGAAAGCACCTCAGCATCACACAGCCAGCGCAGCAAGGGTGCTGGGTGGTCACGGGTCCAGCTCAGCAGCAAGTCTCTTTGAGACCGGAGCAATTGCTGAGCTGAGTTCATGGCTTTAGAAAATATTGTTGGGAGGGGGAATCCTGTAAATGAATGATTATTACTCTGTCTTAAGACCACAGTTAGGCGTAACTTGAACTCAGTGGGCTTTACAGTGTCGTTCATTCAGAAAACTACAGTATGAAAAAATGATTTCTGCACAACTACTACCTTTCTCATATATTTAAAATGCTTACCTTAATGAACTATGTTCCGCGTCACCTTCCCTCTCATCTTGTTTTGCAGTTGCAGTCATGAGTGTTGAAATCTATTTGTGTCCTGTGTTAAGGTGGAGGAAGGCGGAGTGCCGTGACTTAAGAATTCAAACAACTTATCAATGGGTCCATAGTTCAGACTTTGTCCCTGCCACTGATTGTTCGTTTTTGTTTGATCTGGCAGAAACATGCCAATATAAAACTGTTTCAAAACATTTTCATAACATATTGTGAAATAAAACTATAACAGTCTTATATTTTTGTGTATATTAACAAATTGACCCGCAGTCTAAATAGTCTCCTGTTGAAATATAAAAGGAGTAGCATGACACTTGTCGCCTTTGCTTCCACCCTTTTAATGCAATGACCTACATACACTGACGCGTATTTATTGTGGACAAAACAGTTAATCATTAATTTCTTCTATTCAACCCTCTTTTGATCTTTTATCACTATCAGGTTTATCACACGGTAAGAGGTACGGTTAGTGCGCTCCGTGTTGACAAATGGAAATCAGAAAAGAACAAATGTAGTTGTTGGAGCCTTTGAGGAAATGGCCAACAGCATGAGAGTGACTCACCCATTGTCATGTGTTGTCTCACAAATACTTGCTGAGGTCTATCTTTCCCTAGCAAACAATTCCAAGTTCCACCCCGTCAATGAGTTCTTGAATCTTTTGGCATGTTTAAATTAAATTGTGAATTTTTAAAGCTAGCATTGCTGATTGTACAAATACATTCCGAGTCGTTAGCTCAATATTATGTAATGAATGAATGGGTTGAGCACAGATGATATTGAACATATTGAAGAAGAATAAGAGGGGGCATCAAAGTGAGGTCATAGTGCCGGGAGCACAATGAAGCGCTCCAACTTCTCCCTTTTCGCTTCTCTGTCCATCCTTCCCTCTGTCTGTGCTGGAAGAGCAGTTGTTGCAGTCATGCAAGTGGACACCGTCTTTCTTGTGTGTCCTCTGATTTTTGGTGAGTAATTTAATCCTTTCATGTTCTTTTAAATCCATTAGCTTCAAATTTCTGTATGAATTTCAAGGTTATTTATTCATTCAGTAATGTTAACCTATGACTTGTTATCCCTGATATAACTGTTATTACCATAATCTGTTACTATAAGAGATGGAGACGTTGTTGTTTTTTGTCTGTGAATGTGTCCTGCAGTGGAGGTTTACATTTTGTTTGCAGATATGGATAATCTCTGCTATTTTAATAATTATACGGTAATTTGTTTTCTCCATGATGTTGATGATAATGTGAAAATACATATATATATGTCTCCTGCACTAATCGAGTTAATTTGATTTTAAAATATTTACTACATAATATCCACAGAGTAAAAAACACTAAGTGTAGTAGATTTTCCAAGCCAAAAGTGCAGTTGCCCTCTTCCCTTTTTCTAAATATACATCTATTGTGAAATGTTTCTTGGTCCATTTATGTATTTGCAGACAGCGCTGCCTTTCACAGCAGTTCTAACCTCATGTCAGTTCACATTTGTTCTTTATGATGACCTTTCCAAAAGATCTCATGGGATTATTTCAGCTGCACCTCAATTATTGGAAGTGAGAGGTTTGTGGCTTGGAACAGAAACTTTTTAATTGGCCATGCACTCTGGGAATTGTCTTTGGCTTCATAGAGGTCAAGTTAAAACCGAAAAAATCAAGTACATAAAATATGAACATCACAATTATGAGGCGCAATTATATGGCTGGATAGTTTGAGAACAAACCTGTTGTCTCCCGTGATTTAAACCTGAACCTAGAACAGGGCATAGTTACATCAGATCCTGTGTAATGGTAAATTATTTTCTGTTCTCTATCACAGCAGCGTCCTTGTGGAGGGGAGTTCAGGGTGTCACCCCTGTGCCCTCAACCCCTAACCGTGTCGAAGCTCTTGTGGGCTCCTGTGTGGTGATTCCCTGCTCTTTCACCCCTCTATCTCCTCATCCTCTCAGGGGGAGGAAGGAGAGGGTGGACGTCCAGCTGAGGTTCAGAGGCGGTGGCCGTTTCTTCTCTCTCCACAGCACCGCTTTTAACAGCAAGGACAGAGATCAGGTGAGCAGGGATTTTCAAGGCCGGACATCCCTCTTTGGGAAAATCGCAGATGGAGACTGCTCAGTGAAGATCGAAAGGATAAGTCAGGATGACTCACGTGTGTTTGAGATCGCCCTGAAAAGAGGTGATGACTTACTTTGGGGGAAGCCAAGGAGCTTCAGTCTGGATGTTGTGGGTGAGTAGGGGGGGTCACTACTATCCCTTTCCATATAGTGTATGGCTATCCAGGCTTTAGAACTTTGACAGATGATCATAGCATAGGAGCAGAGATGCAGCATATTCGTCTAAACACACAGTGAAGAATCTCTGGTACATCCAACCCAAAAAGCTGTGATGAAAGTTCTTGTGAATCCTTTTTATTGCATATTGAAGTGCAAAGTGCAGAAGTGTATGCTGTGTAGATATTTCTTTCCTCCAGGCCACCATCATGCCAAACATAGCAACAAATAAATGCAAATAAAGTATTTATATATTAAATGAGCAATAATAGTCAACAAGTACTTTTTTCATTTTGTCAAAAAAAGAATAAAGAAAACAGATTTGAAGAAACATAAAAAGACAAGATGAAAGCAAAAAAACAAAATAAGGAATCTGGAATCATCCAACTTAAACCACTTTATTTTCTATCACACATGTTCTGATCAATTAAATAGTTGCTATAACTTCATATATACGGAAAACTGGGACAAATAATCTACACTAATGGACTCTGTAGGATATTCTGCACTGTGCTTTTGTGTAATAATAATTTGTCTTTATTGAAATACACAGCAGTAATAAAACACAGTAATGATGGAGATTTTCATCACTGACAGACACTCCCGAGGTGCCTGTCATCAGCGGCATGTTGTCAGCCACGGAGGGACAGCTGGTCACCTTGAACTGCTCCGTCAGCTATCACTGCCCTTCCAGACCCCCTGTCCTGCGGTGGAGCTGGGATAGAGGAGCCCAGCTGAACAGCACTGAGACTGGGGAGGTACAGACACTCCACCCAGAGCCCCACAGGCTGATGCTACTGGCCTCTCTATCCTTTACTGTGTCACACCAGGTGAAACCAAGGCTCAGGTGTGAAGTCAGCTACCCAAGAGCCAAAACATTGGCCAGCACGAAGGATCTGCATGTGACATGTAAGCATAGTTATAACCTAAGTATGTTTTATGTTTCTTGGCTCGGTATACGCTAAAACCTTTTTTTGTTTCTGTTTATGCTCCATAGTTTCACCAAAAGATGTAATCGTTCAGGTCCAATCCTTGAGAGTTCAGGAGGGGGGCAGCGCCTTGTTGGTCTGCTCATGTAAAGCTGACCCGCCGGTGTCTGAGTACCGCTGGTCCTACATTCAACACGGCCGCACAGTGCACCTCCACCAGCGGACGCACACAGTCCGGGTGTACAACGTTACCCGAGACATGAGGGTCCGCTGCTCAGCACAGAACCTGATTGGTCGAGGAGAGTCCCGGCCAACACTGCTGAACATACAATGTAATGCTTTTTCCTGTAGGCCTACCTCCAATCCCCATACACACATTTGGACTTTTTGACAACAAGCCTTACCTGCATACGTTTGGTTAAAAAGCAGAGTTTCACCACACTGCCCTTTCTTCTTGAACGTTTCAAGTTTGTTTCACCTCTAACTGGTCGGGCGTGGTCACAGGTGTACTCTGTTGCACCTGTAACCACAAAAACAGTGATGTCACAGTGTACTGGCCACTGAGGTCAGCATAATCAAGATTTTCAGCTGGTGTTTAGTTGTCCTTTAAGGTGTTACAAGGGAGCAAAATGTTTCCAGGTTCCCTTTTCAATTTGTATGTAAGCAAAATGTCACAGGAGAAGGGCTTCAAAGGAAATGTTTTTCCTTCATCAATCTACTCATCTAATCTCAGCAAGAAAGTAAATAAGCGTATTTCCAAAAATGTCAAACTTTTAATTTTAATGTTTCAATATTATTACTAATGCCCATTAATTACTCTCATCAAATCAAGTCACTTTTATTTATTTGGCACAAAATCACATGCATGTCTCAAAGGGCTTTACAATCTGTATAATATACAGCACTGTTTAATCCTAGACTTGAGACTCTTAGAGTTTTGTGTAGTTAAAAGCTGCACACGCAAAACTGGTTCCATATGTACAGTGTAAATAAAATATGAATCTAGAGTTACAATATTACATAGATAAAAATTTAAGTAAAATTCAAAGAATTTTAAGTGTAATAAGCAAAACATTTAAATGTGCTCTTTCTCTCCTACAGATAAACCAGTCATCCTCCGGCTCCCCTCCGCCTGTGTTGTGGAGGATTTGCAGGTGGCGTGTCGCTGTTCAGTCGACGCCAACCCCAAACCAGCAGTCACCTGGAGCGTGAATGGGACAGTTCCACCTCATGATTACAACATGTCGGCAACATCTGAGCCTGACGTGCTAACAGCCACTCTGAGGGGCAGCATAGACAAACCTCAGACCGTGATCTGCTTTGCTTTCAACGCACTGGGAAATGACTCCCTGACGTTGCTGCAGGGAGGAGAAGGTGTGTTCAAAGCACTGTTATTCCACACTAAAAAAGACAACAGCTGTGCTTCTTGGTTTTTTTTTTCACTCTGATCTTTGCAGTCCATTTTATATTTCTTCATATTGCAGTGCTTAGTATATTACATTTTAAAAAGCTTATTATGGAATATCTAAGTGGAGCCATTACATCAAGCATGAGTGACAAACAATATGTCTGAAAGGCCTTTAGAGTTAAACCATAATCCATGTTGTTCCACCTGTGGCATGGAGGGACAAGTGTGATCATTATATCATAGTTTGACATCATATGCTGATCCATCACGTCTCTTTTTGTCCATATACAGAGACGGCACCTTTGTTGTTGTTGGTGATACCTGCTGTGGCCATCTGCCTGGTCATATTCCTTCTGACTCTTTTTTTCTACTGCTGTCGAAAGAGAGCTAGGAAGTACGTGAAGCAAGTCTGCCCGTTAAACGTTCACTTAAGTTTGTCACACTTGCTTATTGTGATGTTCATGTGCCTGTTCTGCTTCCTCTCAGACATGTCCTGAGTAGACGCCCAGCCATGTACCCTCAAGGATTGGGACTGATGCCCCTCTACATTAACTGCACAGAAGTGACTCATATCTACACCAACGGCAGCTACCAACTTGTATACCAGAACTGCACACCTCATTTTGTCCAGACTAAGCAGGTATTCGATGATCGTGAGTGTTGGCAACAGAGGATATTGCATAGGCAAAAGTCTCTAAATCGCAAAAATCCCTAATTCCCATATTTGAGGTTTAGAAACATCTGTTCCTTTTTTCAGAGCCGTCCGATAGCCAGACGAGGTGGGGAGAGAAGAAGAGGCGGAGAGGGTGGAGGAATAGAGACACGAGCGGCCTTGGGAGTCAGAGGCACAAGAGAGGTGCAGGGTACTGCTGTGGCCGATGCAGAGACGGCCATCTACTTAGAGATCCTCTGATACTCTGAGCTCACTGAGAAGTTACATGAGTCATCTGCTACATTAAACTCACATTAGACTTCAGATTGGCTCTCATACTGACGGTATTGCATACCTTATGTACCGTTCAGTTAATGTATATATTGTACATACATATCTTTGTCACCAGCGTTTCACAACCGTGCACCATGTGATCTAGCGGTGGTCTATCTCTCTCATAATCTCCATATTGAACAATTTATGTCT
The DNA here is from genome assembly GCA_036023855.1 of Gadopsis marmoratus. Taxonomy (NCBI): domain Eukaryota; kingdom Metazoa; phylum Chordata; class Actinopteri; order Centrarchiformes; family Percichthyidae; genus Gadopsis; species Gadopsis marmoratus. The sequence continues at coordinate 33,662 of JAVQJF010084576.1, read as the reverse complement.
CATTGAATGTTGGACTGTGACCTACCTCTGTGTTGTAATTATTTTTTTTTTTTTTAAAGATGAAAAGGTTTATTAAAACAAGGTTATTCGTCATTTCATCTTGTGGTTAGTCCAGACCGCACACAAAGGAGGACTCTCAGATTTGATTTAAGCTTACAAGTCGCCTGCTCCAATTGCAGTTGTAACAGCAGCTGCAGCACGTCTAACACCGCCTGACCCTGCGGCTGTGTTTTAAAGTTCCTCTGGAGGGATAGAGACTGCAGCTCAAGCTGTGATGCAATTTGCAACATTTATTACACAAGTGGGGCTTAGGGTTTTGTATTCTACAAAGCTTTCATATCTGGTGTATTGTATTGGGGGGTTTTTCAACTTGATGATTTAAAAATATATATATATATATAATTGTGTTAATCTATTTTTAATCATGTCTTTGAAGATATTTTGCTTCACACAAATTGGTCTGACTCGCAGGATCTGCTAACAAGTACACATTCTGAACGACTGGTGGCGACACATCTCCGGCGACGCGGTAATTTAATTGCAGAAGAAGACGAGAACGCGCTCATTGGATGGAAATGCACTTAGGCGGAAATCGCGTCATAGCCGGACACGAACGTCGGGCTTTTGGTGGGAATATGAGTTCGCCTCCACGCACCTTTTGATTTAAAATTAAAAGCATAAATGTGTGTTTTTCTGATATTTAATGCAATGCCGAAGTAAGCGGATATGTGGCAAGTGCACGACAGCTTCAAAGGTTCGAGCCTGAAAGCCCCGGAGGTGTACTGAAACCATCCGGCTAATCCGGAGAAGTTAACTCTGCCTATTGTTTGCTAGCATGCTATCGCGTTAGCCAACAGTCTGTGTGACTGGCGACAAAAGTGCATTTACTGTAGTTTTCGAGGCTGAACTTCCTGCCGCGGAAAGGACACTGTTAACCGGTTACAGTAGCAAGGCAAGCGGCCGGTTATTACCCTTCACACTGGCTAATTAATCTGTCTTGAACCTGCCAAGAATCAACAACAACAACATCAACATCATGCCGGAAATCAAACTCAAACACGTCGTGTCGTGCAGCACCGAGGACGCTGTGAGTTAATTTGTAATATGTGTAGAAAGTCGTGTTCCCTTTCGTCTCTTGGCACCACGCGTTGTGGATATATATATATCTATACATATATATTTCTTTTGACGCATTAAGCCACATGTGAGCCTTCCCTCGACTCATGACTTGTCATAATGCACAACAGGCCCACAAGGCAGACAACCTGCTGAGCTCTGACACCTACAGGAAGTGGAAAGCAGCAAGACCCGGGGAGAAGCAGACCTCAGTCATTTTGGCGTTATGTTTTTTGCCCCCCCCCCCCCCCCCCAGTGTTGCTTGGCCTTTATTGATGTGAGGTTTACTTGGGTTGTACGTACTTGCGCCTAACAGGTGATCCAACTCAAACGTGGACTCTCAGATCTCGAATGCTGGATGTCACAGAAGTTATTGCAACTCGGCAAATCTAAATCCCCCAAATTACCCTGATTTGGGTTGTGCAGACATCTTTTCTTTAAGTTGCGAAGTCATTTGTGTGGTTTATCCCCAATTAAGAATGTTGACTTCCGCTCCAACTTCTCCTTTGTTGACGTATTTGTGTCGTTTTTGGGAACCCCCTTGTGTGCATCGTTGTACAGCACCTTCCTCATCTCACATGCAAGTTACGGCTGTGAATCGGTTTCCTTATTTTTCACCACAGAATGTCTTGGAAATAAATGTTTCAGCTGTCTATATTTAGGAATTAGGCAGACGTCAGGTCTACGTCTCTGGCTCACTGGAATGCTGCTGCTCAAGGTTTTTAATTCAGTCTGGGAGACGAGCGCTCGTATTTGTCACTCTTCACCTCCTACCTTTAGGCTTTAAGAATAGATTATAACATTTTATAGAATATGTTAAACACACTTTAGGTGTGTAGCTGCTTTGTGACATATTAGATGTTAGACCTCTGCCTGCTGGTTGTTTATCCAACCAAAAGTACCTGCTCATCAGCATTTAAACAATATCATGCTTTAATCGTAAAAAAAACATTTTAATAAACGATTTGCAATTTCACTATCTTTTATTTCATTATTTTAAATAGTAAAGCACTTTGTTATATACACTCTCCTATACAAAATTATACAAAGTGTTGTATTAGTAAGAAACAGTTGGTCTATGCCCGCATGCTGTATGTATAAAATATGTATTTCCAAATGTTAAAAGTAGGGACAGGTAAAATACTTTCACTTCTTGTATCTGTTCTTTCAGATATTTTGACCTTGTTTCTTGTGTAAGCTCTGTTAACCTGGGCTGTTTCGCCTTTCTGTCAGTTCGAGAAGGAGGAGCAGGTTCACAGCATTGATATTGGAAACGAAGGGTCGGCTTTCATCGAGGTGTTGGTGGGGAACTCTTCAGCTGTCCGAGACCAGGACTTTGAGGTATTTTTGCAAACAAAGCGCAAAGAAGATCACCTCCTATTTACCCTTTAAACCGATTTTTTGTAATTAGTAGTTACTCCGTATTTTCTCCTTTTTCTTTGATGGCAAGCTTTCTCTGTTTCAGGTTCTTCTGGTGACGTCTTCCTTCATGTCCCCCACGGAGAGCCGTAATGGCAACAACATGAGCCGGGTGCGTTTCTTCGGGCCCCAGCAGCTGCAGAAGAGCACAGCTCAGGAGAAGTGGGACAAAGTGAAAATTGTGTGCAGTCAGCCATACAGCAAGGTAAGGGCCCAGTGATTTTATATAAAAAAAAAAAAACACTGCATGTTTTACAGTGTGCAAACTAATATATCCATCTCACTCTTTATCAACAGAATCCAAAAGTAAAACATTTTAATTTAGGAATATTTTCACTGCACTGTCACCGTACAGTAGTAGTAAGATGATTTTGTGTGTGTACTCTGCAGAACATAGCATACGGACTGGCCTTTGTTAAGTTTCACTCACCGCCGGACAAAAATGATCCTCCTGCAACAACCCCCCCGGTAAGTCAGGCCGCGTCTTGTTCTTAAAGCTCTAGGGTGCCTAGAAATGTTTTATTTTCTCTTTAACTATTTTCACTTGAGACCATGACAATGTATTGTTGACTTGAACTGGGTATTGATAGTCGTGCCGATATGATTCCTGAGCTTCAGTACTTATACCAAAACAATACTTCCTTAAAATATACATAAAGTGAACATTGTGTTCGGCAATAACCCTGTGTTCTTTCAACAAAGGAAGCCAAATGTTAAGTGTTTTCTTTAAAGTCATACAAGATCTTTGCCTGAATGAAATTGTCTGAAATTGGCAAAATTATTGTCAAATTAGAATTTTGCATGATGAAAGAAAAAAAAGTAAACCAGCTGAAGAACGTGAGCAGACATTCAGTGCAAACTCTCTGTACTTTGTTACGTTACGTTTTTGACACTGTGCTACATCACATTTTAGTCAACAGCAAAAAGTATTGAGGTTCTCTGCCCGTTCACATCTTGAAATTAGGACGTTACTGCCATTTACAAAACAGTTAGAGAAACCAGACAGACCACCAGAAGACAAATGATCCGAGTTATGAATTCACGTTAGTGTCAGTATCGTCAAGAAGATGGCCTTTGTGAGCATGTTACGGTTAGATTACATGTGCCGCTGCACTGTTATTAGCACTGCTTTACTTTGACATGAACATATGTAGTATTTATATTTTTTGCTTTTCTTGCTCTGGTAGGAGTCCAGCACTAAAATGTGGCACAGCATCTCACTGCAGTGTGTAGCACCTTAATCTCTCCTGTGAGCTGCGCAGCTTTACAGTTGTGAAATCATTGGTCAAGTTAAACCTTTATTGCTACATTATGAGAAAATGCACTCCACTCAGTTCCTCTATCTTCTCCTTTGGCACTAAACTTCTCTTTCTTCTCTCCTGAGTCAGAAACTCACAAAGCTGGGACAGTTCAAGGTGAAAGACGAGTCTCCTTCAGCCGGACCCAGCCTTCAGCCCGGCAGTCTCTTCTTCAATCGGGACAATGCAACAAAGTCCAGTACTTCACTTAAAGGTAAATCCATTTATTCAAATGTTCCAGCTGCTGAAGCCCAATTAAATTCTTTCAGGCCCTTGTAACAATAAGTAACAATGAGGTGCTAATCACGTCGAACATTTAACAAGGACAAGACAAGAGGGAGGAGATGATTTCAAAGGCATTCTTTATTATCCAGCTACTTTGTTCCCTCACCGGTCGTTTTCACTTCCTTCTCTTTAGTGTCTCCTCAGAGTCAGAAGTTGAGTTATGCGGCTGCTGCCCTGCAGGCTGGTGGCAGCTCCCACTCGTCAGGCCAGGCTTCCTCCTCCAGCTCTGCCTCACCTCAGGTACTAAACATGATTTTATCTCCTGAATGACAGCCGTCAAACAGCTCCTCCCTTAATGAGCAGTAGTGTTTTTCTTTACTGAGACAACAGGAAGGCTGAGAGGTCCGTAGAGAAGATGAAACGGAGGCAAGCTTGTTGTGGGATGGCATCGCTAATTATTGGGATTTTTATCTACCACATCATGTCTGGGAAAGTTAATTTAATTTGATTTAGAGCCAAATAGTGTGTGAAAATCAAGCTTTTGGCATGTGTGAGTGAATTTACATTTAAAAATATATAAATAAATACTCCTTGAAAAAATGCTTGATTTTCAACATCATCTACACAAACACTCATGTAAACCAAAATATTTTTAACATGATCCCATCGTCATATTTGTTTGTTGTCTCCTGGCATTTATAGTAACAATGTATATGTGATGATAAAGGCTGTGAAAGTCTGGAAATTTGAGGTTTAGATACCTTGAAAGTGCTTGAATTGTGCTCTTAAAAAGTTGTACGAACCCTGGACTCCTCTAAGCGCGGTCTTAATCAAATTAAACTTTTAAATTATAGTCTCACTATCAGTAGAGTGGTAGCTCAAGCACAAGTAAAGTCAAAAATTGTCATACATATTGAGCCGCTCTTTTGCCCAATTAACGGTCAGTATTTGAATAACTAATGTATGTGTGCCAGTGTTATCCACAGGTTGAATATAGATTTGTTTTACATTTTCATGAAGATTGTTCTGTACTCGCATCACCACGAACCAAAAATACCAGGATGTATATGAAATATGAAAAATGCATGAATACATTTTAATATAAAAAAATAACTAGTGTTGTATAACAGGTTGTCAATATCAGCCGCATGCCACATTAATACAAAAATATCTATTTGGGTGAGCTGCAAAAATGTATGTCTAAAAAGACATACCAGTGATTTTCTCAACCTTTTTCTAAAGACGACAACAACCGGCAAAGTTGCAGAATCATAGTTTTCCATACTGGAGCGACATTTTATTTCAGATAACTCACTCATGGAAAAAATAGAAAGATTGCCTGCCACACTTGAGTAAAGTTTATTAAATGTACAATTTGTCAAATGACCTTCTGGCATTAAATTAAATGAAAGTGTTCACAATTTGTGAGAGTCTACTTTATTCCACTTGTCATCCAGTGGAATCTCCTCCATTGCACCTCTCTTTAACATAAGGGTGCACGTTATTTCTTTCTTTCTGAGAAGCTTTAGTTACTTACATTAATTGTTTCCCCATAGCCACCAGCAAAAAGAAAATTTGAGTTCGGCAAGGAGCGACAGTCTGCCGCTGGGCCTCCACCCTCGAAGAAAATTAGCCCAGCTGGCTCACCCGAGGGCAAAGCTGTGACCCCAAAACACAAGCTGAGCCCAGCCAGCACACCCGCCCCCAGCACCGCCAAAGGTAACACTTACCTCAGTGTCTGAATCTTAGCATACAGGCCATTCCTTCACCTGGAAAACCTCCTTGACTTTCGCAATTGTCTCTCCAGCTTCCCCAGCGCAGAAATCCGGTGACAAGAAGCAGGAGAGCCAGTCCAAACCCGAACCTAAACCCAAACAACAGAAAGCGAAGTCCCAGACCGAGCAGCAGGTCCCACTGAACCGGCTCATGGAAGGAGTGGTGTTTGTCCTGAGCGGCTTCCAAAACCCCTTCAGAGGGGATCTTAGGGAAAAGGCTCTGGACATGGGAGCCAAATACCGACCCGACTGGACACCCGACTCCACACACCTCATGTAAGTATCAAGCAGGAGGCAGTGAGTAGTAGAAGTATGTGAAGACTGTAAACTTGAGCTGTTTATTCTTTACTATTTAACACCATTTATGGATGCATTGCTTTTTTTCGTTCAACCTTATCTTTTCCACCAGCTTAGTATTGTGATATTTTGCATGACGGTGTTGATTCACCGAAGCTACCATACATCAGCAACAAACAAGTGCAGCTTGTTTAAAATACCTGTAGTTCAGTAGTTCACACACTCTGATGGACTTGGTTGTGCATAGAGATACATTAAAAATGACTTATTTTGTTTTTTTGACAGTTTTTGCAGTAAACCTCAGCTTCAACAAAATGTGATTTTCTTTATATTCCCACCTAATCAAAAAGTTATTGCCGCAAGGGACACGGTTCACTGCAGTTTACATTAAACTAAGTCCTCTGGTGGCAAGGACAGCTCAGAGATATGCCTCCGTAAAGTGAAAGTGAAGAGATAAATGGGGAGCAAATGCAAAAGAGCTACAGATATGCAGAAAGATCAATACATGGTGAGTTTTCACAATGTTGGCAGATGATAAGATTAAAGACAGATGAACAGAATGAAAGCTTTATCATAGTAGATAAAACAGATTTTTGACAGGGTTTCTTTGGGGAAAACCCTATACAAATCATATCACATATTTCATTGCTGAAATGGTCGCATGGTAGCGTGGCTGATGTGTAACGGAAGTTTAAGTTGTGGGACAAAATGTGATATGGACAAAATAAATATTATATCACCGTTCTTTAATGTGATGCAAAAAGGCTTTTTAAATGATGCTCACTTAATTGCCTCTCGTGATGTTCTTTCATGAGACGTTGTGATCTATAGTTAATTTTTCTAAACTGATTACAGCCCTGTTAGCACTCGCAGTAATCCAGTTTGCTTGCATCGTGATCTCTGCTGTCATTGCGGACTATTAACCTTGTCAGTCTCTCTTTAGTGATGTAAACAGGTGTGTGTGTCTGTCTCTCTCTCTCTCTCTCTCTCTCTCTCTCTCTCTTTCGAACATTTGTTCTCCAGCTGTGCCTTCGCTAACACCCCCAAGTACAGCCAGGTGAAATCAGCAGGGGGCATCATTGTACGGAAGGAATGGGTAATGGACTGCCACAAGAGGAAACAGAAGATCTCCTACAAACAGTAAGAGAGAGAGAGACGGTTTTATAGCGATAATAGTAAAATCAAACTGGACTGATGCTTTCATGGAAATTCAGACCTGTAGAAAGGCCTGGGCTCAGGCTTGGCCACAGGAACATCTGGATGGGACTCTCCTTAAAGGACACTTCCACATGGTGACAGCCTGGTTTCAGTGTGGAGCATGTGTCCAACGTATGAATGCACATCTGATTAAAACTTTCTCTTAAGCCACGTCTCTACATAGTACAATGTGTGCACAGCGCTCACACTGATTGAAGCGTCCAAAAATACACCCCTCACAGCAGTGATGCACACTTGTTACAGAGAACATTGTAACCTTGAGCAGCTGATGCCTGCTGTGATCACAAATTCAACCCAGCCAGCTCCAGCAGCTCTCTAATTATATGCCTCATTACAGGGGGAGCTTTTGCAACACCAAGGTCTTCTGTCAACGCGCCACACAAATCTGTGTCTACTTTATAATGTAGAGCAGAATACCCATTTTGGCCAGTGGAGGGTCCAAATTAATTGGAATAGCACTGTACTTGGTGTTGTTCTGAATGGAGCTTTGCTTCATCATTTAAGGAATTCCCTCGCACTTGTTGCTCCGTCACGATTGAGTCTGACAGGACGATCAATACATTCCTGACCAGGCTCCCACACTGCTAGGTTGTCCAAGGTTACTGAACTCGAAAGTCAGGCTGCTGTTGCATTCAGATAATTCAAATGTGGGCTCAGCAGTACGCAGAACTATTGTTTTTCAGCCACTTTCAAACATAGAAGCAAAGAAAAATTGCTGCCTTTTAGACATGTGGCCAATTGTCGTGGCAACCTTGTAATAATCCCATTCTGACCATGAGGAATGAGACAAAACTCTTTTGCACTATTGTCACTCTTTTAATGCTCAGAGCCTGGTACCCAAGACAAAGGTTAGTTTATAATATGCACCGGTATGAGCAGCTGTTCCTTTTATACCCACAGCTCCGCCTCCAGCAGCAGTTTCAATTTGATTAGCCACATTAGCATCACATTTTTGTAGAGTCCAAGGTGACATCATTAAATGTCTCTCTTTGTCAGTCCAGCATGCATAAATAAAAATATTCAATTTATACTATAATGTAAGAACGCGAAAGCAACAGATTCTTACATTTGAGAGCATGGAACCATCAAATGTTAAGATATTTTGGCTAGAAAAATGACTTAGAGGATTAATCAGTTATCAAAATACATCCTGGTTAATGTTCTTTTGGTCGACTAATCTTTTCAGCTCTAAGGCACATGGAGCCCCTTTCCACTGGTCAAACAGAGGTAGGGACCACAGCAGGCCGCAGCTTTCCTATGCTAACTTTAGCTCATCAACATACAGAAGCATGACTTTTTGTTAATGGGGCCTGAGTTGTTATTGCATGCATTATATGTGACTGACAAAGAGGAAACTCGCTGCCTCAAGATTGTGCAGATTTTCCTGATTGTCTGCCCATATTTGTTATTATTATTATTATATTATTATTTGATGTAGCGTGCAGGGGGGCCGGGAGGAGCTAATGGCTTCTGAGAGTCCAATATAAAAGTGCTACAGTCCACCGCCATTTTATTAGGTGTGCTATTAAAAAGGTTCTGTCATTTTAAAAATGATTTAACTGTTAATACCCTAAAGGAAGGAAGAAGAGCACTCACAGTTCTCTCACGGGCTGCATCAGAGTTGGAATTAAATAAGCGTATCTTGTAGTTGAATGATTGTGTATCTGCATTGGTGATTGTCGACTGTCATCGGCCCCGGAGGAGGGTTCGCCTCATTTCAAACAAATCGAACCCCGTAGAAACCATCAATCATATTTTTTCATTTATTTGATATCGCACGTCTTCTGCCTATTTTTATACAGCCCAAAAGAGCCAACGCATAGTTCAAACATGCTTGCGACTGTCCTTTTTAAATCCTGCATTTGCTCACATGCTGTTTGCAAAGCATTTTAATGGACTTTCGAGCTGGATAGTCTGATTGTCACTGAGCTTTTTTTCATCATTGTGCCCTGCACTTGAACTCTTTCATTTATTTTTTTGTTTATAAGAATTCATAGTTAAATTAGACTTTTGACAGCATTCAAATCAGACTTTCCCTGTGTAGGAAGTGTCACAGAAATATCACTAGGTCCAATCCAGTCAATTTGACTGTGTGACTTTTACAGAAAAGCTGACAAAATCTCAGAATTAATACATTTATGCCACAAATATATCTCATTATTTTGTTGCATAAAACATTTGCGTTTAGCGTTGAAGCAACTGACAAGTTGATTAATTCATCATTTCTGGAGCAAAAATGCCAAAGATTTGCTGATTCCAACCTCTGAAATGTGAGGAGTTGCTGCTTTTCTTTGTCTCGTATGATAGTTGACAGACTATATTTGGGCTTTGGACTGCTGGTTGGACAAAACAAGCAATCTGAGTTTGTCACCCTGGAGTTACACTTTTTATTTATTTTCATTTCATAGACTCAACGAATCGAGTATCAAAAAAGTAATTAGCAGATTACAGGAGAATGAAAAAAGAAATGTCAGGTTGCAGCCCTAGTAGGCAGGGGAATAGTCACGAACCTGTTATTATCGGGCCTTCCTTTGGGTGTAATTAGTTATTTTGGTGTCATTTCGAAGCGATAATTGTCATCTAGTTCCAGCAGCATACATCTGGTGCTAAGGCTGCACGGAGATCAATTTTTGCTCATTTGAGTCTTCAGAGCCAGAAACGAAAGGAAAGCTGTCAAGTTGCATTTTGATCGGACCATTCTGATGCCACTGTGGCTTTATGAAATCTGATCTTTAAGATTCTCAAAAAACGTGCATTGAAGTGAGAAGTTTACTGCAGCCTGTGTTGTCATCCTCCCCCACGCTCGCTTTTCTCACTCAGTTTCTGATTGCGCCAAAGATCCCTCCCCCCGCACTCCCTCCGCTCCCTCCTCTCTTGTTGTCAGAATAATCCTGGCCAGCGCCGCTATTGTGCAGCGCGTGGAGTGCGCAGCTTTGATGATGTATCCTTTATTTAAAAGCTGCATCTGCTATGGGTAATTAAAGGGACCACTTACTTTGATGATGGCAAGTACCCAAACAAATACGCACACTCTCAAACTGTTGCTCCATCGTGCACGCAGACACTTTTGTCACTGAGCTTCTGGGGGGGAAATGCACAGCTTAATTTTAGCTGCTGCCATGCATACGTACTCTGTAGCATAGAGGGACTGTGACATCAGCTAAGCACCCCAGAAATGCTTTCTCCATAGTCATTATCCAATCAGTGAGGATCCAGAGATAGGCGGAAAGGGGAGGCGAGCAGAAAACACTCAAGCGGCTCGACAGCATCCCATCACAATAGATTGGAATAAGTAAACACATTTCATTAAAACCGAGGCGGTGTTGCAACATCCTGAGAGAAATAGTTTGCACGTTGGAGCCAAAATGTCAGCACAATCGCACCATGATTAGTCTACGGCGCATAAAACGTAATCCCATTAAAAAATACCATCACCTAAAAGTTCCTGAAAATATTGTGTACGGAGCCAGCAGTGTAAATGTTTCTTCCATTATCAATTAATCTGCTGTATATTTTCCCAATTAATAATTGAGTCCGTAACATGTCAGAAAATAGTGAAAAATCCTCAAATGTCATGTCAGTCCAAAACCCAAAGATATTCAATTTATAATGATATAAAACAGAGAAAAGCAGCAAGTCCTCTCATTGGAGGAGCTGAAAACAGCAAATAAAAAATGATTTTAACAATTAAGCGATTTATGAAAACAGTTGTTGGTCTGCTTTCGAGGTAAAGGCACTTATTGTCATAAGCAACATTACTTCCCCTTTCCTGCAGTGTTCTTCTTCATTTTCCAATTTCCTGGGCACTCTGTTTTATGAAACAAGTAAGCATAGGTCAGTAAAATGTCTCCTACAGCGTGAGAGGAAATTATTACACCTTAGCTGTGGTATTTCAACTCTGCAAAACATTTTTCCAAGCTGATAATGTCCATGACCACCATGACTTTATTGTGGCTAGAAGGAATATACGGAGAGAGTGTTAAAGAAATGTCACATCCTCATTATACCTTCTCTGTGTGTGTGTGTGTGTGTGTTTGCTAGTTTGTCCTATCCATTTCCTGTATTATCACCACTGTATTCTCTGCGGAATTTATTGCAACATTTGTCTTGTTACGTTCTCTCTTAAACTTTGCAGAGAACATTACAGGTGGCGCCATGATCCCTAACCATATACTCCTAATTCATTGTTTTATTACCTGCCAAGGAGGCTATGGAGGCTGGTGTTTGTTTGATAGGTTTTTTTTTTAGTTTTGTTTGTATCCTGTCTTATATCTGAAAGCCTTTTAGTTTATATATTCAGCAAGTGCATGTATTTACATCAAGGAGAACTTGATGTCACATGGAGCATTAAAAATATAAGCAATGAAGTAAAGAGTCACTAGATTTTATACCTTGCCCTTGAATATGACTGGATTGTGCCGATACCTGTGGCGAAGTCCAGCTGACCACAAGCAAATTACGTGTCAGTCAAAACTCCTCCCTCCATCTTCAGTGTGTTTGGTCTTCAAACTGTCTTGTCGCGGTCTTTCATTTGAGCTTTTTCATATAAGATAGATGGTTTCGGTTAGAGCCATGATTGGGTGTAGAGTGTGCCTTTCCATCTGAAGGAGGAAAGGTTTCTACTCTGCCTGTAGGAGTCAGTATCCTCAAAAGAAATTACTTTATAAAGTGTTGTCCAAACAGGTGTAAATGCTTAAGTTATCCTGCCTTTCATCAATGGCTGCACTCGGAGGTGGAGCGAAAAGCCTGTCGTCATAGAGACGGTCGAGATGTGATTAATTGCACAAATGGGGATAACAGCGCACACTTTGGAACAGTCTCTTATGGATGGAGTGAGTGTTGGATGTAGTTCTGTGAAAAATGGTGTAGAGATAAAAGAGTTTGAAAGAGCATCCCCCTTTCCTCCTCTACTACTACTAACAGTCTAACATTGTGGACTTCACAACAAGGACGTTCTGTATGTTGAATAAGACTGCTTATCCTTAGAAAACATTTTCAGTCATCATTTCCTACCAGGTGATACCTATATTCAGTTTTTTCCCAGCAGATCATCCATTTAAACAACAGGATGTATTGTTCCTCCTCCTGATAGCTTACGTGAAACACAGTGGTCTCTCAATATAAAGCTTTGCACTGTAAAGTCAAGTCAAGGGTTATTGATAGTATTGCAGGATTCAGTCTAACTACAGAGTTTCAATTTGGTGATGGTTTTTGATTAGCGACTCTTAACTGAGAGTGAATGTAAACAAGAAAAGGGTGCTGGGGGAGTACTGGGACAAAGCCTAATTTATAGCTGGGTTGTTCTGGACTTTGGGTGATGGACAGGTTTTTGTGTGGGGGGGGTCTTCTTCCCCTGCATAATATTAGATTTGTTTCCCAGCATACAAACCTCAAAGTATTTAGTATACGGTCAGAGGTAAAGTTTTAAACAGGACATTGTATGTCTGGTGAAGAATATTACCCTCACTCCCTGACAACGGCCCACTGCTGTTTGAAACATTGTACAAGTAGAGCTGATTGGGAGCAATATATATTGTGCAGGCGTTCCTTTCCCTCTGGCATTTAATCATCCTGACACATTTTGTTCACCAGTTGTTCATCTTCCTCTAGGTATTTGATGGATGGAGCAGAGTCGAGCTCCGAGAGTGAAATGGAAGTGGACGACCAGAGTGAAGAGGAAATGAACACAAAGGTAAATTTGAGCCTATTTAAAATTCTGTAATGAAGAATCCTCTTTCCAGTTTGTAGCAGTCTGTCCATGCTGTTCTTGCAGACTCCACAGAAGCAGGAGAGACATGTGACCCCCAAAAAGACGCCAGAAAAGAGGAACGAAGATGATGAGTATGCTGACTCCACTGATGTGGACGAACCAGGTTTGGATCGAACAATTTAATAGAAAGTCCTAGTGTGAAAAAATTTAACTGAACTTTACTTGATGTTTTGTTAAATGGTCAGTCAACCTCAGCGTTGCCACTTTCTTGTCTTCCTTTTTTTTTTTTGTGAGTACTGCAGAAACTGATAAAAGAGGAAGCACATTATTATTCTGAAAAGTGGCTGCAAGACGGCAGCCTTACAAAGTCTTACACAGTGTTTTTCAATTGATTTATAGCCGAAGTTCACCGGAGACAGGCAGATAGGGTGAAATGACATGGGATGGAGTGGGCAGTTGGCCTGTAGAAAAGGTGAAATAGAGGAAATGTAAGGATGACAGCCAAGATCAAAGAGATAATGAGCACTTTGAGTTCGGATACAGTGAAAGTGGAAAGGAACACACAAAAAAGACTTGACAAAATTAAATTCTCCTGTCTGTTGAAGGTTAAAATAAGCCCTTTCTTGTAAGTCATGCAGCCCATCTTATTTACTTTAGTGCATTTCTGAACTCACGTGACAGTGATGTTGAAGGTAACACTTCACACTGGATTATGTACCATAAACCATCAAATTAAAGCCGATATACAATAGCCAAAGGTACAGATAAAAATAAATGTAAGAACATTTGTATTTCATTTCTTACGTACCTACTTATCTGTATTGTTACGATCCAAGAGCTGAATGGTAATTGGCAGTGACTCGTGGGAAGTGATTCATTATATTTGCTGAAATAAGTAAAGAGGGAGGGAGGGGTAGCACTGCAGCTGAAGAGGACTGTATGAATGGAGAGGAGCGAGGGGACAATGTGTGACAGCCCAGGAATTAGACAAAAGGCATCACCTTTATGAAGCCTTTGGAAATGAATGAGTTGACAATGCCACCGTGAAAAGGACAAGAATGATAGACAGTGTTTGAGGGAGAAGCAAGAATAAGCAAGACATAATCACTGTGAGGGGACTTGTGCATGATTCTCATTTCTATGTTAATGCGAGGTCCGACGTAAAGTGCCGGGGTGCATCACTGAGGAGACACGGTAAACACTGACCCACCAAACGCATACAGGGAGACGGCGTTTAAATTCATTCCCCCCCCTCAGCGGCACAGGATAGTATGGCAATGCAAAGTGTTACAGAGGTAACGCTCTTACCTGCTGGCGTATGTTTTGTAGAATTCTTTATTCACCTGGCGTTTTCCTCCGCCTGCTATGCATAATGAGCATTTCACATCCACAGTATCTTGTAGAAAACACAAATGTAAGATTAAAGTCCTCCCAAAGTGACTGCAATGAATTTCCTAACATTTGATCATCATAGTTAATTTGTTTTAAGATTAGGGCCAGAGTGCAGGGATGATCATTTAAAGGCACGAGTATGTAACAACAACCTTGCATTGTAAATTATGACTATATGGAATTTTTTACTGTTATGAACTTGAACATCATTTTCTGCAAGGCCTGTTCTAGCATTAAAATTAGTCAGGCATGCAAGTTCTTTTTTTTAAGTAAATGTGATCATATTGACAAGTAAACGCTTCATTTCACAGGTGATGATGGTGAATCGGCTGTGGACACGGAGGACGAGCTGCAGAGGTAATAGACAACAAATAATGTCAATGATGCTGCTTGTAATATCAATATGGACGAGTTTGTTCTTCCATGTACTTAAAGGTTGTTCACTCCATCTCTGCTCTCTTGTTGCCACGCTAGTAAAATAACTCAGCAAATACTAAAATCAGTATTTACACTTTGACTTGAGTTGACTTTTGATTATAATCGCACAGTGATCATATAGTAACTTGATTGTTCTGATTGTTTTTCTTCATAAGGTGATCTCTGAGAAAGCCCTCTGGTAAAAAAAAAACATAAATGCAGAGGGATTGTTGAGTTGGAGGTTTTTACTCATAAGGAAATATGGCACTAAGGGGCTGTTTACTCATAGAAGTCTTTCAAAAAGCTTATTTTCTGCTTTAACTTAAAATTGCGCTCAGGGTTCAAACAAAGCCTAGAGTAGGGTTACTACTTGAGTAGTAGAGTGAGAGCAGGATGAAAGAGCACACACAGTAGCACAGTATAGTTCCACATACAGATGTAGAGCAACACTAATAATAAGAACAGTAACAGCAGCAGCTGCTGCCAGCAAGAGCAAGTTGGCAGCAGCATCATATGTCAGTGTTCCGTTTACAACTTGTTCCACTGCCCCAAATGACCTAAAAAAAAAGGTCATCCCTGAACAAGCCCACTGGTAGTAAAATGAGAATCCCCACTTTGTTAAGATTGTCACTAAATTGCCAAGTGATACTGAAATGTAGAACTTAGGAACTGATACGCACAATTGTAGTGGTTAAGTAGTTGTCAATGTAACTATGAATCATTTTAGTATTTTATAAGGATGCGGTTGTCATCTTGGAGGCCTAGCTATTAGTGATATTTAGCTCCACACATCAAAAAAACTTCATTCTATTCTAATTTCTTTTCATGTGATGCTTTCAGGTGACAGCCTTTAAAGAGTGACTTGCAACAGTGAAATAAAGTTGGCTTTAATTCTTTCTTTAACAGCGATTCATTAGCTCCATTATGTAACTGTGAGCGCCATTAGAACAAGTGAAAGAAGACAAAAGCAGGGACGTTTCTCCGTTTGAGAGGCAGGCATGGAACCATGTAGCATAAAATAAATAATGAGTCCTTCTGTCCTTGCAATAGGGTGGAGAACGAGAGCAGACAGAAGAAAGCAGAAGGGAAGGTGGTGAAAGACGAGGATCCATACGGGGGGTCGACAGATGAAAACACAGACGCCGAGGCTGAAGAGGATCATCCCATCCCCGAGCTACCAGGTATGTCTCTTTCTGTTCTTACCTCCGTGTCCTCTGTCTCTTTTATCTGTTCCTATCTCGTTTCCTCCCGTCCTCGTCGCACAATGCAAACACGGACAGAAAGTAGTTGGGTGGCTTTCTGCCTTTCAGGGAGATGACATATAAACGTCAAACGTGTGTGCCAGTTTTCTTTTGGCACGTTGCTCCTGTCTCCCCTTTGTCAAAGAGCCCATATAATTCCTCCTCCTACATATTGTGTAGTAATCAACAGCACTCTCCTGTCCCATTCTCTTCCCATTTTGTCATTTCTTTCAGACTTCCTGAGCGGAAAGCACTTCTTCCTCTACGGTAAATTCCCCAACAACGAGAGGCGCCTACTGTTGCGATACATCGTCGCCTTTAACGGGTGAGAAAGACTCCTTGAACTAAACCATTGCAACTTTAACCAGTCGTGGGAATTCACAGTGAAAACAAAGATACAGCGCGAAAAGCAGATCTGTGTATAAAATGACAATACTGTCTTTGCTCCAGAGTGATTGAGGACTACATGACAGAGAAGGTGCAGTTCGTGGTGACCAGTGAAGGGTGGCACGACTCCTTTGAAGATGTGAGTTGAGTCCTCTCTTCTTTCTCCCTTTGGCCTTACATTTCTTTGGCAGCCATGGCCAAACAATGACATCTGACACAAGCGTAAAAACGCTGGCTTTTTGAGCTTGTGTACTGTATATGCATGCTTTTACTTTTCGCTCCCACAGACAAGGCAATTTTGGGAAGGTAATCACTTCAGGAGACTGAATTCTCAGTTATACCAAGTGCACAGCTGAAAATCTGTGTTCAAAAAGTCACGGAGGAGGAAAAATAACATTTTGAGTATGTCACACCAAACACTAACGGCACAGGTACTTCTCAGCCATTTTCTTTTAAGCAGTAAGCACTTATCATTTTTCAAGGTATAATCAAATAAAGCAATGAAGAAAGTAGCCTTCCCAGTAAAAATGCAGCGGCGTTGGGACCAAGAGGCTTTTGAGTCTGTTTGAAATTGTGGGTCAGAATTGGTTTTCAGCCAGTTGAGGGCCTTGTTAGCATCTGAATTAGCAGTTTGGGTTATACAATCTGAGCGTTCGTTTTTTTTCTAAGGCTCTGTGCCTCTTCCTATCTGTCCATTTGTAATGCAACAAGAACACTTCATGACCTCTCTGTGCCTCTCGCTTTCACTCTCATTTCCATTACAGGCGCTGATGGAGAACAGCAATCTCAACTTTGTCAAACCTGCATGGATTTACGCAATCAATGAACGACAGAAGATGCTGCCCTATCAACCGCACTCTGTCGTCCCCTGAGTAATACACTGAATGTACACACAGAGGTGTGCGCAGTCTGCACACCCTTCATATCCTTTACTACGCTCTCAGATTCCCCACGTCAGTTCACTTGCATAGAGGCAATAACTAAATTATTGGTCATTGATGCCTTTCATTGACTTTATACTATTCATGAAATGTCTTGGGCCCACAGATGTTTTCACCACAGATGTTCTCACTTTTTTGCCAAGCTGGGAAAAATGTCTATTTAAATGGTGTCTTTTGAGGTTAATATTTAGGTTCAGATGTATTTTAGCTTTTTAATTGAAGTTTGTTAGTTGGCGCTTGGCAGAAAGTAACCTCTTCATCATCCGTTAGTCACTTTTGCTTCACGAGCAAAGCACACGCTCTCTGATTCAGGACTTTTGAATTTCTCAGATCCCTGTGCTGCTCACCTCGGATACCTCAGGCTGCATCTAGAAATGAGTTATCACCCTGTCCTGGCTGCCTGCGGCACTTATAAGACTCTAACTGGGCAGATCATTATGAGACCAGCCCAAAGTCAGATGTAAGGTGCCAGTTTTTTAAGGCTGCAGCCACCAAATGCTAGATTTTAGAAATGGAAATGAATACTGAGAGGCTGTTTGTCATTCTCCTTTTTTTTTTATTAAATGTCACGATGGATTTCTGTGTGTGCGTTGTTAAAGTTTGATAAATCTGAGTTTGTGATTTGGACTGGCTCTACAGATGAAAGGACGTAAAAAAAGACGGTTGTGTTTTGCGTCACTCAAATCTGTCCTCTCTACTTGCTTGTCAAAAGCAGCTTGTTGAAGTCTCTAACCTTTTTTTTTTGTTAAAGTACTTTATTATGTCTAAATAAAAAGTAGATTTTTAATTAGAGGTGTTCTTAGTTTTATTCATCAAACTGTCTTTGCACTTAGCTGCTCTCATCCCTTCCTATGCTTTCCTCTCTGTGTCTGCAGCTCGAGAGGCACTCTCTTCCTTTTCATTCCTTCTCTCATCTCGAGCCCTCTCGCTCTAATTTACTCTCCTGGTGCTTTGCGCCCCGGAGCCACTGGGTCTTCTGCTCTTCAGTCAAGGGGATTAGAAAGAGGGAATGTGGACGAGAGACAGGGAAGGGAGTGGTGGTTACAGGGGAGCGAGGCCGCAGGAAAGAAGGGAAAGGTTTAGATCCATTTTTAAAAAAGCCAAGGATCAGACTGTTTTATTGTACTCCTCGTTGAAGGTAAATTCACACGCGTACCTGTAAGTGTGAGGCGTTTTAGTACCCTACAACCTTGCATCAGACATTGATTTGCTTTTCATAAAAGGGAGAGTGTAAAGTCAAATCTATTTGGGCCTGGAAGCATGAACAGCCGCTAACAGCTTCAACCTGATATGATGTCATATTTCATTTAAATGCATATCTGTCATCAAGATGGCGGGGAGGATCGGCTGCTTTCAAATGGTCTCATTTGACAAGTCAGCTTTGTTCAAACAACAGTTTCCACCTTATTCTTGTCACCTTCATCTCGTCTAGTCAGATTTATTCTTATGCTCTTCGCATTTTTATGTCTCCCATGAATCTTAGCAATGACCTTGTCTTACTGCTTTGATAGCCATTGCAAACATTGTTAGACTGTAATCCTCATTATCAATGCACACTGCATTGGGTGTCTCTTTTATTATTATAATATTATAATAAGATTTCAGTTCTTTGTCCCCTCTGATAGTTTGTTTACTCTCTGCTTTCTAAAAAAAAAAAAAAAAAACCCACAACAACATTACATCTATTTTGATTCATTGTTGTAAGACAAAGAGGTTTAATTATTTTTATAGGACTGAAATCAAACTTATTTCCTCAACAAAACCGCCTTCTGTCAAACCCACTGAGGTCTGAGCGATCTCTTCGGTATATTGGGATAAGATTTATGTTTGTGCTAGAACTATATTTCTAAGTTTCTGTATGATATCGCTCAGCCAAAAGCCAAAGCATGATTTCCTCCTCACTCGTGCCACCCAGCATTATGATGCAGGTACCATATGATGTACAAAAAGAAAGTGAAAGGTTATTCACACTCAATGTTAATTCCTGTGCAGTATTGAATACACTGACCTTATGCATAACCTGGATAACTAAATTGGTTCAATTGATGTACTGTGCCCCAGACAGTTGAAATATTTTTCCCCCGGAATGTTCGGATGCGCCTGCAAATCCAGAGGGAAACATGCTGGCTGGTGGTGTTTCAAGGTCAAATGCTGCGAACCTGCATGAATGGAAGGAGTCTTTTAAAAGTCCAGTTTGTGATGGGTTTAAAATGGGGTTTTGTCATGAAACGCACATTCGACATCTTTTAAATGTTTAACGACAATAATGTGCATTCTCATTTTGAGGCAAAGTAAAGTAGTTTGGTGTTTGTTTGTTTTTTAACAAATACTCAGATCTCTGGAAAACTCTGATGCAAGTAAAAGTCGTGCATTCAAAATGTTACAAAAGTAAAATGTTCAAAATTATTATCATCAAAATATACTTAAAGTACCAAAAGTAAAAACACTTATTATGCAGAATCATATATTGGTATTATAATTGTTGATGCATTCGTGTACGTATCACTTTAATGTTGCATCTGGTAAAGGTGGAGCTCATTTTAACTAATTCATACTGTTGGGTAGTTTAATCTATAATAATACATCATTTATTTGTTATTTGTACATTTTGTATTAATCTGAATATGCAAAGTAACTAAAGTTTTAAAATCAGTTCAGGGGAGTAAAAGTTTAACATAAAATGGAGTCTCAGTTTGTTACTTAGGTTGTGCATTTGTGGAGCCTCAGAAATCAAATTTTCAGATAAACAATCACAGTTACTGGTGCACATCTGGTGCTCGTCGGTCAGAGTGACATTTATGACTTGACATTGTTTTCATCTGTAAATTTGTTGACATGTAGTGCAACTGACATTCCCTGTTCAATCTTGCCAGTAGCTTTCTAGACGACCCCTTTGCTCTCTTGTTGAAGATAATTTATACTTTCATCACTTTCTTCTTTTCCACTCAGGTTTTCCCTTTTAGCTCCAGCTATTGTTGAGTCACCTCCAGCCTGAAGGACGTTGTGTCACTGTGGTTTCTTTCTTTTTTTTTTGTCATTGTTAATTGTGGCAGTTTTTCGTGCATGGTGTCTTTAAATCTGTTGTGCCATATGGACTCATTTACTCCTGTTCAACTCCAAATGGCATAACATCTCCAGAGCTTTTTAAAATGTTTTATTTTATGCCATTAAAGGTAATCTATCACAGTATATGAAAATCTGACCGCACATAGTCACAAAGTTGCATCAGAGCATTAATTTTGGGCAGGATTTTTACATTTTGTGAATGTTCTGCTCATTGCTTCATATTAAAGGTTCGCTTGTTAATGAAAGTGGATCAAGTTTTTGTCATAAGACTTCTCTTCATAGATATAGTGTGTCTATATATGAAGAGCAGTTTCATGAAGAAAAGTTTGATTTTTTTTTGAGGTACTGACGAACAAAAAACTCCAAACCTTCTTGACAGTGATGCTGGATCATGGAGCCTCATAGATTTGAGGGGAGGGAAAAAAATGTTAATCATGCCCTCAAATAAGGGCACTCAGCACATATTTTATTACCTACATTTTAGAATCTGCATCACTAAATTACTTGTCATTTTCCCAAGGTAATAGCCTTACGTTCTGACCTTCACTTCTCTTCCTCCCATCTTTGTCCTCGTGCACTCCACTCTCTCATAATTGATCACCACGCTCTCAAAACTAATCACCAGTGGTGGAAGATGTATTTTTGCTATTTTTACAGTATTTCTGAATATTTTTTTTTTGAGTACAGTAAGTAACAACAATAAAAGTAGAAGTGGCACACTAGAAATATGCTAGTAAATGTCTTGTCAAAATCCAAGCAAAATGTACTTGGCAGTACTAGAATGGCCCTTCGCTGCATTATATTATTGGATTATTGTTACTGATCTATTACTGACCACATAATTAGCATGTTGCAGCAAAGCATTTACTACTTTACATACTGCTGGGTAGTGCAGTTGAATTTATAACAACGCATCCTGTTTTATGAATTGATCATATGTTTTGTCATTTCAGGGTGCCTCAAAATTGTACTCAAGTTCTTGAGTAAATGTACACAGGTTACATTCCACATCTGTTGATTGATCGCTTGGATTTAGTGACAGTTTTATTGTGACTGTGGACTTTGGGACTATTAAACACAACGTCTTTGACATCTCCTGGTTAAGGTGCACTGCTGATTTATGTGAGAGCACAGTTTATTAGTTCAAGGGTTAGTAATTAGGTATTTCAAGAGTAACGGTTTGCGTTCATTATGACAGCCATGAGAAAACATTTGTCTTGCTGAGTCAAAGTACTGTATAGTACAGTGCCTTGTAAAAGTATTCACCCCCCTTGCAGTTTTTTCCAATTTTGTTGTATTACGACCTGTAATTTAAATGGATTTAATATATTATTTCAAATCACTGACCTACACAAAATAGTCCAAATTGGTGAAGTGAATTGAAAAAAAGAACTTCTGAAAAGTGGTGTTTGCAAATGTATTCACCCCCGTTGCTATGAAGCACTTTAATAAGATCTGGTGCTTAAAGAAAAAAAAAAAATAAGGCACGTTGGCGTTTGCTAAATACGAGGAAATTCTTGAAGAATTCAGTCTCCCACAGACTTACAGATGGGATGAGGTTCACCTTTTAGAACAACCATTTTACTTCCAGTGTGCAGGCCAACAAAATAAGAACTGGGTGAATACTTTCACACTGCACTGTAAATTGTATTTTGACCACAAAAATAAAAAATCTCTTTTGGGGGATTTTTTTTTTAACCAGGAGGAATTGGCTTGGAAGAACTGCAGGCTGTTTAAAGCAAAGTAAAAGTCCATTGATTATTAATTTATTAGAAATGCTAATCTTATGTTGAATTCCACACCCAGTAGACAATCTCCACATGTTTGGTTGCGCTGACCGGGTTGTTCGCTGACTATACTTTTTACATCAGTGGTTGTTCCCAATCTTTTGTTCTTGTGACCCATAAAATGAAGACATGTCTACTTGTGACCTCATCACAGCTCATGGCCTTTTTTCTTTTTATGGATTCGTTCTCATTTGAAGGACTTTTAGAGGCCGAAGAGGTGAGACAATCCAGTATTTTATTCACTTTAAAGATTTCTTTAGTCTGAGGTCTGAAGAGGTGAAAGGGTCCTGCATTTCCCAAGCAGAAGGCAGAAATAGTTTGGTATCTGGAGCACCAGGTTGGGAAACATTGCTTTAGGTTGCATATTATCAGTTGAACAATGTCTCTATTTTACCTGAACTATATATGAACTAGTCGAATGAGTCCTCTGAGTAATTCGTTCATCACATGACAGCTACACGGGCTCACTATTGGACAGAAATGAGTAGTTCACCACTTCACTCTAGGACCCAGAGTCCGGGTCATCAAGGTTCATGGGACCCAGGGTCCGGGTCTCCAGGGGCGTTCATTCATTTTACACGTGACAGCTGCTGAGCAGTTGCCAGGCAACCAGCAGTGGCTCCAGGAAGCCACCGCTTCCAGGCTAACTGCTTCCCCCCCCGTTTCCAGTCTTTGAGCTAAGCTAAGCTAACCAGTTGCTGGATGAAGCCTTATGTACATTTGACTGACAGATATGAGTGTTGTTCTTCTCCTCTAACTCGCCACCAGAGTTACCAAACTGTAGAACTATTCCTTTAATGCATGCACATGGAATAATTGTGCTTTTCTTTGTTTTTTTGGCTCCTTTGGCCAAAAGGCATTGCAGTATTTCTGCAGTATTTTGCCCCCGACAACCGAAACACGGCGTGAAAACCTGCTTGAAGCCCCCTCCATCCTTTCTCCCCTGCAACTCCTCCATCCTCCCTCCTCCTCCATCCTCTCCTCCATCCTCCTCCTCCTCCTCCGCGGCTGGCTGTCAGACTCCCGCCGACCCGAGAGGAGGGGAACTACGCTACGTGTGCTGTGTGTTCGCCCCGCTGAGGTGAAGGTGGGAGTTAGTTTGTCTGTTGTTCCTGAGAGGAGAGCAGCTGTGCCGGGAAACGGTGAGTGGTTATTTTTTGTCATCATTATTATTACTATTTAAACGCTTTAAAGCCCTCTGTCGATGTAGGGAAACCTCTATTCTCTGTGGGGAACTTTGTCAACGCTTTAATGAGGAATTTGTACTTTTTCCTGGACAAGTTTCTACTGGAGTAAAACAGAAGATTAGAGCGACGTGTGTCTTTGTTGGACAAGTCCGTTATTCTCTAATGTAACTGTGTGTTTTATTTTTGATTGGATGCTTTTTTGACACTAAAATCCTGTGTGATGTTTAAATGCTGAGCAGAGCAGGTTCGAGTTTCCAAATCCAATGTACAGTTTTTAGATTACCATAAAGAATATCCAATATACGGTGTATAACAGTCCTTACATCCCAAAGTATAGAAAATAAATGGGTATAAAATGGAACCACAGATGAAAATGTCAGTACATACTAAAACTGTTAAAGTATAATTGAAACAGTAGCATTGTAAAAAAGATATCCTGACACTTTATATAGACTGAGGTACAATATGAGTAGTACACTTTATTCTTGTGCAATAAGTGCAGAGTGGTCATAACGTTTGTTATTAGACCCATGAAACAAAAGGTCACACCCCCCCCCCCACACACACACACACACACACTTCTCTCCCACAAAGGTTAGAATTTAATTTCTGGCCTCAGTCTGGTTATGTGATGTTGATGGTCTGAAGGGATTCTCTTTTCTACTCCCTTTTGCACAAGCGTGCATCCTCGTTAGGACTTTCCACGTTATGTATTTATTTGCGGATAGTGCACATTGCATCCACTGAGGCTCCAACTTAATGAAGCCTCGATGAAATAAAGCCATCTTGCCTCCATTTGGGTCGAAGAAAGGGATGGTAGTTTTTTATTTATTTATTGGTTTATTTATTTTTTATGCAGTTCTCATTTGTGATAAACCTCTGGTGGCCGAAAGGCTGCAAAGTGCCACAGTGTTTGGTTTGGAGGCATTCCCTCAATATAATGAAGCTCAGCTCAAGGAAACACGGAGCAAAGCCTTGACCTGATGGAAGTGTGAGATTTTAAAAGGGCAAAATGAGTGTGTCTTTGCAGTGGGGCGTGCGGTTAAGTGTGTAAATTACAACCCTAATTATACCGACATCTTAAATGTTGCTGCCATCTGTGGTCTTGTGCTCATTTTGAATCGGTGTTAAATTCTCCCACCGCAGACAGATGGAAGTACACTGGCTTTGCTGCTGCCTTTCTGTTGTCACACGCTGCACTGAAACACTCCAGTCGTGATGTGTCGGTTCAATTTCAAGTCTGCGCACATCGGGCACACATCACTTGGAGCTGACTTCCAAAAAGCTGCAGGCTGTCTCATTTTAAATAAAAGATGGAGACGATGCAAAATTGCTTGGGAGCGTACGCCCGCGGGGTGGAGGTCTCCTCGTGTGACACGGCGTTGAAAGGATTCTCTCTCGCTCTCCAATCTGTTGATCAATCGATTTAGGAACAACACAGATTCTGTCGCTTTTCTTGCTTTCTTTTTTTTTTTAATTGCAGGAGACTCGCTCCCTCACTATCTCCTTGATGATTTCTTTGGCAGATTACTTGTTCCAGCAGAGCTTTAGATGGACCTAATGTTTTATTGATTGTCTCTCAGTATCTTGCCTGCATTTTACCATGACGGACAAATCAAAAAGTCTACCTTCCCTTCAATCAGTTGTGCACTTTCTGAACTGGGACGACGCGTGTCTGACGGTGTGCATGTAGGTGTCGCAAATCACAGCAAGGCATTTCATCATAAATGCATGGCTGTGCGCCGGCTGCTGATTGAACATATGTTACCGTATGGGGAATCTGTGGAGCAGCGCAGGGGAACAACCCACGTATTAAAGCAGCTGTGGGGCTGAATTGGCTTCTCTTGGTCCAAATCCCTGTTGGGTTTTCCTCACGAGGAGACGTCCCTGTCTTTCTGCTTGATTGACTGCGCCACAAAACAAGTGCAGCTCCTGTAATTTCTTTTGTTTGCAAAAGTCACCGGCTGCTCGTTAAAAACGGGCGGAAAAAAGGACCATGTCGGGGAGTGAAACAACAGTGAATATGTTCTGGCCCAAACTCAGCAGAGAGCTGATTATCCTGCAGCTGAACATCCACATCATTCCCAGTGGCCGTGGCTCATTCCTGCCTCTCGGTGAAAGAAATGTATTGCAGCTCACAGCCTCAGCTGAGCTGGGGCAAGATTTGAAGGAGTCTGCCGTTTCCTTTTTTGTTGGTTTTCAATGGTTTTCAGGGCAGACAAGGCCAAGGATGTAATAGACCTGTCAAGTATCTCCAGAGAGGAGCTACAGGGGAGGAGAAAGGGGAGATTAGACAGCGCGAGAAGGAGATAAGGGGAAAGGATGCAAGGATGAGGTCTGGGGGATGTTATTGAAGGGATATTTTGAAGAGAAAGGGCATCGGACAACACGGGATTGAAGGAAAAGGAATTTTTGGAGAGGAAAGTACATCATAAAATGAAAGAGGAAGCTGTAATGCAATTACACAGCACAAAAAAAGTAATTACAAGCTTGTCTCTTGCAGGGAACATAAGAGATTGCTTTGTAATATTGGAACTATCGATTATCAAATCCAGCTGTATTTGTTTTATCCATGAGTGCACAACACTGCAAAACAATTTTACAACCACAAGACTATCCTCGTTTATGCATGTTACCCCGTGCATTTTTAAAACTGTGGGCCAGTAAAGCAAATGATGGACCAGAGGCGCAGATGTGAGGCAGTAGGGGGGGTCAGACCAAGTGAAGATGATAAATTGACTGTTTTGTATCAGTTCTTTGTTTGCCGTCATGTAAAGAGCAAAGTGACTTATTAAAACACAAGTAGTTGACTTGCATTCCCCACACAACATCAAGAGTACTAACTGCTGCAGTAACGCCAAATATTAGCATTTAGACAAAGATGTATGACTTTTAGAGATTACTTTAATTAAAAGTGAATAAATGACTATTTGTATCATTAAATATCTTCCTCCGTCCATTACTGAGTGATGTTATGGCTCTCTGTAGCTCAGAGTCGAATTAGACACGAGACCATAATGAACGTGAATCTGGACAATCTGAGGTCCCAAGGAGCCGCATCAGAACAGCAGCTTCGATCGCGGTGCAACATTTTGTCTCGGCTCCGCTTGGGAGCTGCTCTCATCCGCATTGCTCAAAGGTTCTCTTCCTTAATGATGCATGGGTGTGAATAAGTGACTTTTTATGCTGATTGAAAGTATGACCGACAATTACGGGGAAGGGCGGGGGGGCAATGTGCTTAAAAGTTACACTGATTGCAATGGGAGTTTGCGTGATTATACACACTACACGTCAGATCCTAAAAGAGTCGCAGAAGTTGTCACGCTTGCAGTGAGTCACAAAGTCGTGCAGGCGCAGTGGAAGGTTGCCGTTCTTTGTTGCCGAGCGTGTCCTTACAGCGATGTGAGCTCGTAAAATCCTAAAATATGACCCTTTTTTAATAAGAATGCCTCAGAAACCCAAATGGCATTTGTAGCCCTGACCTCAGGGATCCAGCTGCTGCACACTTTAACACGTCTATGCACTGTAGTCATGCAGCTTTACTTCAGTGGCCATGTGTGAAATTAAACTGACCTCTCAGAGCGGTGATCCTTGCCCCCCGTTTAGAAAAGAAACCAACAAACTGGTGTCGATGATGACCTTCTCCTCACCATCAATAAAAACCTCCCGTGCTGTCAGTGTAGCAGGAGTGTCGGAGCCAAGCCGGGTTAACGACTTACAAATTGAGCCTCTTAAAATTCTCCCTTTCCTGTCTGCTTGCATATTGCTTTCAGCAGAAATGGTTTGTTTGGGTGGTATTGATCATGCACATAGATTCTGTGTGTGAACTTTTTTTAAACAATCGCTTGTAAAGTTTCACCTCACAGCTGCTGTTAAATAAAGCCTCTTATAAGCGTAGAAGGCGGTTTTGTTGCTCGGGTGAAGAATGCTTTTATTGTTGGAGTCTAATCTCCTGAGATGCAGTAAAATGGACCAACAAGTGCTCATATTCGAACAGCAAAATATGTTGTTTGTGCTTTCTACAACGGGCCATGTAACTGACAGCAGCAGTTCATATGAGCGTTTTGTTTAAGTTTACGCAATTAACACTGCCCTTCTACAGCTCCTCCAGACATGTTTTTTTTTAAGACGTACGGAAATATTTAGCTTGGAATAATGATTATTATTGTCACATATGAAGTAATATGCAAATATTATTCATTTAAAAAGTTTAACTGCATTCTCGGTGTGAAAGAGAACTTAGTTCTAAGCGTTTATCATTTATTCACATGTTGGTCATCTATTCATAATGATTTGCTTGTATACTTAATATTTAGTAATTATATACTTGTGTATTTAGTTTAATTAGCAGGTCAAAGGTCAAAGGTCAGCTACATGGTGGAATCCAGTTTTACTCATGTCTCTAATCTTGAACCTTCATGTGTTTTAAGTCTCTCTCTCTCTGTGTGTGTGTGTGTGTGTGTGTGTGTGTGTGTGAGAGTGTGTGTGTGTGTGCGTGTGTGAGAGTGTGTGAGAGAGACAGCCTTCTAATGTCAAACACCTACCTTATTCTGCACAGTGAGGTCAAACATCCAGGTGAAGCAAAGAGAAGCATCACGTGTTTTAAGGTTTGGCGAATATCATCATAGTTGGCTGCTTGTAGGAGACTGGAGGCAAGGTTTGCAGGTGATGCTGCTTCAGTGATCTGGTGTTCAATAAATCAAGTTTAAATGACCACACTGGGGGGTTTGAGCCTTGGCATTCGCTACAGCATGTTGCTGTTTTGTCTTTCAGTAAAATGGATGTATTTTAGAGGATGTGCCGCACTCAAATGAGTCTATCTGACAAACGATAGCAGCTTTTTCACAGTGTGACTTGCACAACCAGGGACTCAACAGAGGGTGAATGTTTGTGTGTTTTTAGTCTTTTGTTCTTTTACAAGAAAGCAAAACCATCTGGAGAACAGGTGGAAACTTTGTTCGTGAACCCAGCCTGTCTTGAAGAACTAACAGTGACGGTAATTTCCCCTCCATGTTTCGGAGTTGCTTCCAGAGCACCAGAGAGACCAAAAGGAACCTGTAGAGATGCAAGAGACCTTTTATGTCTGTTTCAGTCAGCCAGACAAACTCTGGTGACCTTGACTGCGTGTACTTGTGTGTGTGTACATAGGCGAGGTGCGGTATTGTTTGTATGCATGTCCTGTGTCCGGTGTCGTGCTAAGTTGTCTCTCTGAGGTGACACCAAAAGACAAATTTCCTGCCTTGCTGCCACAATAACCTTTTCTTTTATATCCCCCCCACCAGACTCGGAAGCCAGTCTTTGTAGGATCTATCATGAAACACTGAATTGAGTGAACTTAGTGCACAGCGGCCCATGAAGGGTCCCAGGATCATTACTTTTCCTTTCTGTCATTATTTTCAGCCTGACCATGTCCACTGGAGAGAGATCATGACTTCACTCAATGAGTCAGACGAGGCCCCCTCACCCTCTTTCCCTCCCACCTCCCTTCAGCAAAATGCCTCCATCTTTGTCACCCACGACCCTTCATCCTCCCTCATATCCTTCCCCACCTCACCCTCCTCGCTGACGTCCTCTAACTGCACCGGCTCTTCATCAGCCCCCTCTCCTCCGTACAACTTCTATGCGGTGCTGCTGGTGCTCCTGATCTTCTGCGTGGTGTTCGGTAACGTGCTGGTGTGCGTGGCGGTGTCTCGGGAGCGCGCTCTGCAGACCACCACCAACTACCTCATCGTCTCGCTGGCTGTGTCTGACCTGCTGCTGGCCACGCTGGTCATGCCCTGGGGCGTCTACCTGGAGGTGTGTGTGTGTGTGCGCACTTTTTTTCTGTATCGGTTAGTTTTTCTGTACGGTCAGCTGTCTTTTTCTGTTTTTGTAAGACGAAAAAAAACACGCCCTCAGCTTAAATGCACTGGAAACTGAAAGTGGATGAAATCCGTCGGGGTTTGTGTGCGTCTTTCTCTAAAAGTTTGTCTCTTTCCGTTACAACACAAGCAGAACAGATGCAGGTACATCAGATTTCAGTGCAGCAGTTCACATCACATATGGAAATTTAATGTAATTGATTATTTTAACAATTTATGTAAAGGCGGCAACGTATAATGAAAATAATCATAGATCAAAATGCTGAATATTTTCTCTGATAATTGATGAATCATTGAACGATGAGTCAATTAATCAATAAGTCAATGCACAGAAAATGAATTGGCAGATATTTTGATTACTGGTTGATGGTTTTAGACATATTTCAAGAAAAATGTCAAACCCTGTCTGGTTCCAACTTCTCGGATGTGAATATTTCCTCCTCGTCTTTATCAAATGGGACATGTTTGGGTATTAGGCTATTGGCTGACTACAACCAGCAATCTCTTTTCTGACATATTATAGACAGAATAATAAATAAATGAATAAAATAAACTTCAAAGCAATGTAACATTTCAAGGCTTGACAAACAGTTGGAAGTCCCAAAGATTAAAATTTCACTTTATCACATACGACAACAAGAAAGCAGCAAATCTTTGCAACTGAGACGCTGGAACAAGCGGATGTTTGTTACTTGTGCTTTGTCCAGTTATCAAAATGCGTAGCTGCAGATGAATTTTCTGTCAGTCGACTAAATGACTAATTAACTGAAGCTTGCCGGAACACAGAGAGCGGGAGAAAGATATCAGGTTGAGGTGTGAGAAAGACAAGCGAACCTGGAAATGTTCTTTTATTTGACGCTATGCATTTACATAATAATAAGAAGCCTGTCACATTTTCATAGATTTAATTTAATGCTGCTAACTGCAAACTTTCTGCCTGCGTTAGAGCGCATCTTCCCTGTGCCTGCAACATTTGTGTTGGGTCCTGCGTTATTCCGGTCTTGTGGCAGCAGCTTATGGTCTCTTGTACTCGCAAAATAAAGATCATTAGTTTGTTATCACATAAGACAAATTAAAACGGGAAATCATTTTAGGAGATATAAACAGTAAGGTTTTGGCATTTTGTTTGTAGAAGAAATGACTCCGATAGTTAATCGGTAATCATAAAGATTGTCGATTAATTTCCTGTTTAATTGGTTCTAATTGTTTCATCTCCAGGCTCTGCTATTAATACCAATAATCGCTGATGCGGGTTCAGTACAGGTCCAAGAAATGCAACCAACATTTTTTTATTGTGATATTGGAAATAAAATGAAATGCTCAAAATCTTTGTGGGTGTATTGAGTCACTCCGGCAGCAATGATTTGCTGCAATGACGGCCCTACACTCAAGATAAAATATAATTAAATATTAAGTATGCGCTCTAGTAAGCAAACTCCAGCCTCGTTAATATTAATGCTGCTCCACCAGAGTTGCAACGTAGTTAATGAGCCGAAATGTGCAAAGTGAGCAAAGAAATTTAAAGTCCCTGAAGATGAAAGTGAAGGGAAAGCGCGTTAGCCATAATGTCTGTTTGTGTTGAAGGTGGTGGGAGAGTGGCGCTTCAGTCTCATCCACTGCGACATCCTGCTCACCCTGGACGTCATGATGTGCACCGCCAGCATCCTCAACCTCTGTGCCATCAGCATCGACAGGTGGACAGATTCTTCCTTTAACTCTCCTCTTCACTTTACTCTCTTTACTCTGTGTCGTACCTTTTTTTTGTTTCTTTCTTTTTTATGATGCGTCTTTTCTCATTTAAACACACTCTCATCATCCTTCTCTGGCAGCGTGGGCTCTCTCTCCAAGCATCCCTTTCAGCAAGAGCAGAAGTTAATTGATGATAAATCGTTTCACTGGTGATTTTAATTTATTTCATTGTTGTTATTTGTTTTTTAACCAGAACGAAGACCGAAACAACATGACAGTGAATCAATAAGTCATTTCTTTGCTCTGTGCTCTCCGCTAACCTTGAGCTTGATAGGCGCAGGTTGGGCTAAACAAGAGCTGGCAATGTACGTGCCTGCGATAAAAACAAAACGCACACGCACACTCATCCACTAAAAAACCTGCCTCCGTCATCCAGCAGGACAGAAGCCCCACATTACTGTAGTCAACTGTTTGTCTTTCAGCAGGTAATGACAGGCTTCCGGTGCGTCTTTGACGATGTCCTCTGCGGTCATTAGTACCGGTTCTCTGTGGATCAAGGAGACTATGATTTTGCGTTCCACCTGATGGCCTCCTCATTGGTCCACGGGGAGGTGACCAGACACCCAGCGGGCAGGCCGTCTGCAGCTAAGCCCTAATTACTCAGACAAAGTGACACATTGAGGCTGCACCAGTTTAGACTTGTGTAATTTGGCTCAATAACTAACGATAAAGTCTAATTGCTTTTGCCGACGCTGTAGACGACAAAACGTACACCGCAGGCAGAAAGCTGTCTTGGCTTCATGCCCCAGCAGTTTATAATAAAACATTCACTACAAGGTTAAAGTGCTGACAACTTTTTAATTTGAGGATGCTTTCATCCACATCAGTGTAGGAGTCGAAGCTCTTTTTATACGCGGTCCGGAAATTGTGGGTGATAGAGGGTAATTACATAAAGAAGCATAAACCCAAATAAAGTCATCACTTAGTGTTGCCGACTTAGCGACTACCTCGATAGGTTTGGCGACTTTTAGGAGCTCTTTAACACCCAATTATTAATTTATTGTTTTCAATAGAGCGCTTAGCGACTTTTGGGGCAGATTTTAAAAAGGTGGTCAGCGGATGTGCTCTCATGCGGCTGTGGCTCGTTGGACTGACTGCGTTCAGTGAGTGGAGGCGAGCAGCAGCACCTTCTGTCGACCAATAATCAGCCAGGCAGAAATGGGATTTGGCTGTGAACACATCCTTTGACGGCATGCTGCAGGTTTTCCCACCTGAAACGACAAAGACTTGCAGGGAATTGAATCTTTTGAAAGCTAAATTTCATCTGTAGCGTCCCGGGTAACTCTGTGCTTGTGTCCGTGACCCCTCTGCCAGCGGTTGGGGATTACAGCAGCTCCACTGAAGAGGACTGGTTACACCTGCGCTTACAGCAGACCACCATAATTGGGTTTTGACACACTGGCAGGTGTGTGTTTTGTGTCCTTGTGGCTGTGAAACAGAGCGACGGCTTCAGTCAGTTAGGGAGGAAATTCTTTGTCTGTGCCTGAGTTTACTTTGAAATATGTGCCAACATGACGATGGGATAACAAGCCTGAAGATGCATTAATATGTGTTTACTCAGTATTGAAGTTGGTGTTCAAATGTAGGCAGCATGAGTGAGTGTGTGAGCAGCATTTTATTGGACTTCCTGCATGCTTTATGTCTCATAGTGTTGTGTGTATGTGCTGTTGCAGATACACAGCGGTGGCCATGCCGATGCTCTACAACACCAGATACAGTTCCAGGAGGAGGGTGGCAGTGATGATTGCTGTGGTGTGGTTCCTCTCTTTTGCCATCTCCTGCCCTTTACTGTTTGGACTCAACAATACCGGTAATAGCCACATCTGATCCCTCCTCTCAAGTTTCTTCCCGCTTACTAGTATTACCTAGTACACTAGGTGTGGTTAGCTGTGTCACTCCACAAAGTGACAAAGCAGAAATTCAATCCCACGCTGTAAGCTAGGTGATGTAATGGCTACTAGAGGGTCGTGCAGTGGCTACACTCTACGGTCAGCACTGTCCAACAGCACACATTCACGTTTCATCACCAAATCTTTCACCAAAGATGGACTTAATACACAAGTTCTGTACATTTACTGTGCCCAACAATCCACTGATCACAGCAATTTCACTTGGCTGAATTCATTTTGGTCCTAAATCTTAAATGCTGGTCCTACTGGGCCCTCCGTTTGCATTACCTTGGAGCCAGCATCTAAAACGGTGGTTCTAGGGGGTCGTCAGCTACATTAATACAGTTACATGCAGTTTGGCTGTGGCTCAGGAGGTAGAGGGTCCATAAATCCCAGGGTTGGCGGCTCGATCCCAGCTCCTCCTGTCTACATGTCGAAGTGTCCTTGGGCAAGACACCGAACCCTAAGTTGCTCCCGGTGGAGGCCAGCAATGCTGCTACGTCGCCATTGTTGTGTGAATGGGTGACGTAATCTGGTTGAAAAGCGCTGCATGAGTGAAGTCCATTACTGTAATGGCTTAACTTGTCCAATACAAGTTATCCTGTAAAGCCAGTGAAGCTGCGTTGTGACGGTGTGGGCCTAATTGACTCGTCCGTGGTGGTTTGTCGATGTAATGACTTCTCTGCT
>JAVQJF010084552.1:12500-72564 GCA_036023855.1 Gadopsis marmoratus | reverse complement strand
CCCCCCCCCCATTTCATGCCAATGAGATAATTAGTCCCATGTCTCATCTGCATCTGAGCAGGAAAGCCTCTCTTCCCCCCCCACCCCCTCCCCGGAGTGGCTCTGGGCCCCGGGCAGTTTGGGCACCACCAGACCATGCATCATCTGGCTGACACAGTACACTGTTCACATATCTAACTGTGGTTATGATCCACTTTAAGAGCTGTTCTTTGGCCTCCAGAGTACATGAAGAAGGACCCCGCCTCTGAGTTTTCGTCTTTGTTGTTCTCCTGTCAAAGAGTTTTTTTCTTATCTGAATTGAGGGTCTGAGCACAGACAGTCTCATACACTGTGCAGATTGTGACCCCCTTTGATGCAAATTTGTGATTTTGGGCTACATGTATATGAATACACAGCAGACGTGCATTAACGGAAGTTTAGGATGTTTTCCTTTTGATGGGGCGACTTCTGTTCTGGCTTTTAAAATGATCTTTTAACAGTTAAGATTTATTGGTGTGATGCACCTTAAATCCAATACACTGACTACAACATTGACGGATGCATTTTATACCTAATGATTGTGCATTTCGGCTGCAACTGATGATTTTTTTTATTACCAATTCATCTGCCATTCTGTGCTACATACAGTATTTCTTCTCTCTTATCACCTTTGCATATAGTGCTGATACTTCAGCTGTTAACTGTGCTTGAATGACATAAAACTGAATGTGAAACGTTATTCAGCAGCAGTCACTGATGACCTGGAAGACCACACGCACACACCAGTCAGTGTCTCAGGGTTCAAGGTTTTCACCTGTGTGAAAGGCCGACGTTTTCATGCCCGCCCTCTGACAGTGCCGCACCTCTAACTTTCTAAATCTCTTAT
Source organism: Gadopsis marmoratus (assembly GCA_036023855.1). Taxonomy (NCBI): domain Eukaryota; kingdom Metazoa; phylum Chordata; class Actinopteri; order Centrarchiformes; family Percichthyidae; genus Gadopsis; species Gadopsis marmoratus. The sequence goes on along the minus strand of JAVQJF010084552.1, from coordinate 71,699 downwards.
TTTCCTCACAGAGGCGGCGCTGCACAGCCTCCTGGGAGCTCTGACCAGCGAGACTTACAGCGACCCCACTCAGCACCTGGAGCGGGAGCAGGCGCTGGCCAGGCAGTTTGCAGAGATCCTGCACTTCACACTACGCTTTGATGAGCTTAAAGTACGACTGTCTATTTCTCCAACATATCCCAAGTGTCAGTTTCTGCTTTTAAAGCCCAAAACTCACCTTTTTAAGATGTTGATATAAACTCTGCACTTTTGTCCTGTGATACAAACCAGACCACTTAGTCGCCCAATAAACTGCTGATGCCCCTTGAATTGATTTTTAGCGCTGCAATTTTAGACTGCGGCCAGTGAGCGCATGATTAGCATTTAATTAGAATCCTGATACTGCTCTGCTGTTTATAATACAGTGGATGTCAGTGGAATGGCTAATGAGGGCTATAGCGGGGGGAAAAAGGTCTGCAAATTGTTGTTGTTCTGAGCCGAGTTCTGCATAATGTGGCAGGTTTTATAAATGATGGAGGGAGGAAACTTCAAGAACTCATCTGGCTTGAATTCAGACGCAAATTGCTTACGTGCAACCCAGAAAAACACCACGAATCAAGCATCAATTGCCCATTGTCAAAAACACAATTGTGTGAGCACTCATCTGGTTTGACAGTGGGTGAACTGGTTCCCCTACACTCGCGCTCCTTACACCCCCAGGCGATTTGCTGCAATGTCCCAATTAGAGCCCACTGCCCAGGCTGGTGAGATAAAAACATGAAGGTAGGGGGTACAAGGTGGCATGCCAGGCCTATTCATCAATCTTTCACACCCATGCATGGGCTTCTGACCTAGTTAAAGTGTCTGTGCGGTGTGCAGCCCCTCCCTGGCAAAGCAGTGGACACAGAATGAGTACCAGTCTATTGTAGCGGGATTAGCTTGATGCCAGTGCAGCTTTGACTGTGACAGGCTCAAACAGGAATGAGGATAATTAGCCACATGATGAGCTCTCACTGGTGATGACATTTGAAAGGAGTTCTGGGATTGGCTGGTTTCTATTTGAGGGGTCAGTTTGGCTTCACGGTGGAACCAGATGATTCATATTTTGTGTGAAGTTAACTAACAGCACCAGCTTTTTATTTGAGGCTGTAAGTTTTTAAATAATATTGGACAGTAAGCTTACATGTGTCCTCTGTTCTCTCTAGCCTCGCCTCTTCTTAATGAGACCCTTTATAGCTTTTTGGCAGCTTTATAATTGTTGACACTCTTGTCACAAACTGTACGGATGCACGGCCAGACTGTAACCAAATTTCTCCTGACAGGATGAGCGGGGATGTGGATGTAAAAGGAGGATGAGTGTCAGAGGATTCAAACCAAATCCAGCAAATAAAATTGTAATTGTATCCATGTTCTTTTTATGTCATTTCCCCCCAAAGCTACGTTACTGCCTTGTTGGCTAAAGCATTCTGTCATGACGAATGGCGTGTCTGATCCAGACCTGAATGTCCTGCTGCAGGCTGTGCCCCCTACAGACATGCAGAGAAACTCTCTCTCTCTCTTTCTCCGCCTCTCTCTCTATTAAGATGCATTTCTGTTTTTTGCAGATGACAAATCCTGCCATTCAGAATGACTTCAGCTACTATAGGAGAACCCTGAGCCGAATGCGGATCAACAACGTACCAGTGAGTTCATTATGTCCCCCCTCCTCTCAGGGTGGGGATTAATTAAAGAAAACCCACCTTTTTGTTAAAGTGACTATAATCAATGTTTTTATATTAATAATGGATCGCACGGCTACTTGAATATGAAAGGAGTTGCTTGTAGTGATGAACCCACAAAGACACAGAATTATCGCCCGACTCTGCTTTGCCACCCAGCTCTATGGAGGACTTTAGCATCTTTTAGCTTACTGTTTTGGTTTTACAGCTTTGATTCACTCCCACCGGTGTCGTCATCCTCGTTCCAGCTGCAGCAGGCAGCTGTTTGCAGCAAGAAAGCTCTAGAAACCCACTGCACGCTACCTGCTAGCATCGCTAAACTGTAGACAGACACAGTTAGCGACTAGCTGGTGAACATAGTGAAGCATTTACCAGCTAAAGAGCCAGATATTTCCCTCAGGAGTTGGTAGAGACCATAAACGGAGCTAAAAGAGAGAATATTGGACCTTCATTCACCAGGGGGCCAGAAAGACGACACCAAATAAATGATTTTGCTACGTAACTGCAGGATGTGTCAATAAGTGACTATTTGCTAACAAGTTTTCCATATCAATGTTGCCTCCACCAACTCCTGAGCTTTTTAGAGCTGAAACCTGAAAACGGCTGCCTACTCTAAAAACCACACTATAAGAGCGTTTGAGAGTGAAACAGTAAAGTTTCAGCCGGGCAGCTAAACAATGAGGACATTATAAAGCCGTGTCAAGCCGAGAGGAGCTGAAGATTAACATGATATTTCTTTTAGGTTCATCACTACGAGCGACCCCTTTTACATTGTGACATTGTTTTCACGTTGTCATTTGACACTCTGACTATAAGAATATAGATTATAGCAGCTTTAATGTGGTTATGAGCCAAAAGGCTTGTGAACCACTGGTCCAAAATAAAGATATTCCTTAACTGGAACTACTGCACAAAATACAAAAATACAATGAAGTATACATTTAGTTGTGCACCATTTCATACAAGGGTAGTATTTACCTCCTCTATAAATAGATTCAGCAGAGATGGGAGTTTATTTTAATACAAAAATGTTCTTTTTAGTGTTCAGTCAATTATGAATTTCTTTAGTGTTTCCATGGCACTGACCCTGATCAAATATAAGAATTGTGCATCATCATCTACACTCAGACCTGATGTTGATTAAAGCCATCAGTTCTCATTTTATTCCCAGCACAGTTCGGTCTGCATCAGTAGAAAGGCAGGAGTGATTGATTGAAGTCTGCAGACTGTTGGAGCCTCCCGGGAGTTGGGAAGAGTGCGGCAGGAAGCGTCTCGCAACATTAAGTCAGAGCCCCGTGGGGAGGTTCAGGCAGTGTGAAGCACAAAGTGTAGGGCAGCAGCGCGTGGCGACAGACACTGATCCCAAATCAGTAGTGTGGCCCAAACCCTCCAGAGACGAAACGCCTAACGCCAGGTCAATGTGGAGTCTGAACAGTAGATGTCTATTGAGACAATAAATCCCCAGTTGTCGGTTTCAGATTTATGCTTTATTTTCCTTTTTACATTTTACAACAATTAGTGTACATTCATAAATATATTGGTCACTTTTTATTACCGCACATGTAGCGCTGATGATGGAGGATGATATAGCCAAAACTATTCAATCAATGAGTTACATGCCAGTGCACATGACTTCATGTTTACAGCTCTAAAAGGCAGTAATGTAAAATAATCCAAACAGGTGTTGGTGCACCTTTAAACCACAAATAGATTTATTTGTGCCATAAAAAAGTTAGCAGCTCATTCAATACTGTCAAAGTGTTACAGGATGTTTGCTGTATTGATTGCAGATAATAGCTTTGGGGTATTTGAAATTCAAGGACCCATTTACTTTATACCATACATGCTGCACTACCCCAGATGTACAGCTTTATTCAGTGACTTCAAAGACATCTAAAGGATACTTTGGAACAGGAAATGGTGATGTTTCATTGTTCCCGTGTGAGCACAACAAACTGAAACTTGCTCTTAGTCTGTCAGGAGATTTTATTCTCCAGTGTGCCATTAGGAAAATGGGCCCAGACAAGTTGTCGTTGGGACCCGTCGCTGCTAAAAGACGCTCGGGCTCAGTCTCACGCAGCAGCAGCAGTTTAGTCACCACTCGGTCGACTGAATCTTTCAGACATCTGAGATTACACACATCTATCTCATGACAGAAAACAGTCTTTGAGCTCATGTGTTGTCATTTGTTAAACCATGAAACGGTTTGAAATTTTGGGGAGACTATTCAAATTATGTGTTTTCATGGGGGGGTGAGCAGGAGATGTTTATTTAAATATGCAGACAAATTTAGAACAGGCTCTTCAAGAGACACCTTGTTGTTTGCTACCTGCCAGGTGTTTTTAATGTCTTGTTCAGTCTGAAACTATAAAGCAGCAGGATGAGTTGGTCAGCTGGGAAACCAGGAGGAGCAGCAGGGCCCGCTGATGTGGTTTTTAGCACTTATTTTTCAGTTTATTTAATGAAATGGCTTCTCTAACAATCTATTGGAGCTGTATGACAACGGTGCCAAATAAGACTTATAAAAATATTATATTTCGTGCATCCTTCAGGCTGAATTCACACCAAATCAGGTGTCTTCCTGTATTCTTCTCACAGAGCCTGTTTAAATAATATCCTAAATTCAATGGGCAACAATAGTTTATGTACGATCCACACAAGTGTTCTTACGAGCTCCAAGGGTCTCTGTTCTGTAACTGACCCTGACCTTTGACCCGAAGAGGTGCAAGAAAGAAAGGCATTTTACAATAAAATGTCATTACGTTTAATGATTTTCAGGCGGAGATTGAGAATGAAGTCAACAATGAACTGGCCAATCGGATATCTCTGTTCTACGCCGATGCCACGCCCATGCTGAAAACATTAAGTGACGGCACGACAAAGTTTGTATCCGAGGTGAGACTTGGCCAGGAGAAGGCAGTGAACACTTTGAACAGAGATGTCAAAGTGTCTTCTCATTACCTTTCTTTTCTGTCTCTTTACAGAATAAGAACCTACCCATTGAGAACACGACAGACTGCTTAAGCACGATGGCGAGCGTGTGTAAAGTCATGTTGGAAACGCCGTGAGTAACTTCCTGCGTCATTGGAGCTGCTTCAGGTCTCGCTCTTTACTTTCACGTGTCTAATCGCAGCTTTTTGCAGGGAGTACCGCAGCCGATTCACCAGTGAGGAGACGGTGTCTTTCTGCCTCCGGGTGATGGTCGGGGTCATCATCCTGTACGACTACGTCCATCCTGTAGGAGCTTTCGCAAAGTCGTCCAAAATAGACGTGAGTACAGACACTCCACTATCCTACTTCACAGCTTGCTGTATAACGCTAACAGCCTGTTTCTTGTCTGCAGATGAAAGGCTGCATCAAAGTCCTCAAAGATCAGCCTCCGAACAGCGTCGAAGGCCTTCTTAACGCTCTCAGGTAAGCTCAGGTTCAAGTCACATTGTGTTTCCCCCCTACAGCCCAGCATGTAAGGTGATTATAGCCACCGTCTGGTAGCAAGCACACTTTTCATCTCACCAGATTTCATTGAAAAGGAGACGGCTGCTCATGCTGTGAATTGAATGATATCGGTGCCTGTTAATAAGCAGCAGCATAAAGACATCTCGGTTTATTTCACTCCCCTTCAGCACTCTGATTCAGTCTCTGCACAGTTCAGCAGGGATTCGGTCAGCTGTGAGCCCCTATGTGCTAGACCCGGGTTGGCTGTTGAAGCCTGCCCAGAAAGGCCGATTACATTTGACACCTCGTCCCCTTACAGTCACGGAAATGTTACCCGCCTCGCCTACCGCTCACAGCTGCTCATTTCTGTGGTGACCTCACATCTGGATATCTCTCTGTTCCGGGGAGGGTCGCAGGCTATATGAGGTCACTCACATGCAACAGATGCCAAATTTTCTTTGAATGGTTGCATCCCCGATCTGACAGAGGATGACAAAATATTGTTGATGTATGCAAGTGGTGGAAAATAACTAAATACACGTTTTGATTTTGAGGTACTTCATTTGAGTATTTCCTTTTTATGCTACCTTACACTTCTATAATAGTCCAAACCACATTTATTCACAGCTTCAGTTATTTTTCCCTCCCATTAATCACCTCACGACCCTTTTGGAGGGGTTCGACCCCTAGTCTGGGAACTGCTGGACTAAAGTATCCAACTATATTAATGTAGTTAAAATCAGCTCCTAGAGCTGCTTTATCAATTTATTGACTCTATTGATTATTGAAAAATTGTTTCTAAGATGGGAGGATTGGAAGCTTTACATGACAGTAAACACGACACCTTTTGGACTTTGAACTTTTGATCAGGCAAAAGACATTTCAAATCCTTGTACTCTAGGAAATGACTACAGGCATTTTCCAAAAACAAATCATTGAATGATTGAGAAAATAATCAGCAGATTAATAGATGATGATAATAATAAGTAATAACCGGCTAATACAGTAAAATGCTGCTTACATGTTCATGCATCAGCATTAACTATTGAATAATGTCTATATATATATATATCAGGTATATCAGTTACAGGGGACATATTTCCACTAACTGAGTACTTTTTATTGTGTGCCTGAAGTGCGGTAGCACAAGGTGCAAAGGAGTATTTTTCTGAATACTTCTTTCACTGCTAGATGTACAACAGGGGAGATGTGATGCAGCCACTAATGTGTTCTCTTCTCTCACCTGTAGGTACACAACCAAGCATCTGAATGATGAATCAACCAACAAGACTATCAAGAGCATGCTACAGTAAGAGCTGCTACAACTGCTTGCCTCACACCCTGCTGGGGGGAGACGCCACTCTCCTGACTGATGTCGGTGCACAGAATGTTTTTCGGTTGTTGTTTTTTTTTTTTTGTTTTTTTTCATTTTGGAAAAAGAGCTACAGCTCCGCCCTATTTTATAATGCAAAATGCTACTGCCATTATGAACGTCTTTTTCTGTGCCAAAAAGATGTTGCTGAGGTGTAATGTTTTCGATAAAAGGCCATGCGACAATGGCAGCTAATGAAAGCATTGTGGATCCTCTGGTGTATTTTAAACTTGTCTTGTTTTTCCCTATTTAAGGGACGGGAGTGCTTTGACTTGAAAATTTAAAAGAGATATATAGAGAATTATATATTATTTTTGTTTGATTCGTTATTTAAAATTCCAACTTCTGCATGATACAAATTGTCTTTTCCTTCTATTTAAAAAAAAAAGTAATGGTTCAGTTTAATTTGTTGCTCTGTTGTGCGTTATTAAAAGTTTTGTTATTGAAATGGTACTTGTCGGATTCAAGAGTACTGTTTTTATATTTTTTTATAGGTTTTAATTTGTGCATATGTCTTTTTTTTCTTTCATAGTTGTGTTGTATTTTTTCATTTGAAAACTTTAAACTGTGATGTGTGCAAAATCAGATTTGGGAGTCTGTACTGTAAACGGACAGTATATTGTGGCTGGAGAAATTAAAAGGAGAACTCTTGTTTTCTACATCCCACCTTGTCAGGTTTGAACTCTTGTCTCGTATCGTCGTCTCCGGGTGGCAGAGAGAAAGTTTTTCTTGCAAAGGTTTGTGGGGGTTTTTTTCTCACGTGAAAAGCTGTGAGATGAATTATTCCCATGCTCAACCACGAGACAGGCAGTGAGGTTGTAGATCTCAAAGCTTGATTAACTAGACACAGTGATGCGCACAGAGGCAGTTTATTTTCTTTGAAAGTAGCTCGGCTGCTAGGAATAGTTTGGCAATGCGCTTGTTACCCTTTTTGCAGAGTGTTACATGAAAATATTGAAACAACTCATGACAAATGGCGCTTATAAATTCCAAATCGCTTCTTTCAGTTAAGTCTAAGTATTTTTAGTCACTGAGTATGTAGTTCCCTTTTCCCCTAAGCTAAGAGAGCACATTTGAAAGGAACAGAAGGCTTTTGCGGTCTCCAGTGCTAAAAACTACTGATTCGGTCAGTGACGATGGTGGTTCGGTATAGTCAGTTCACTTTGAAGATTCGTTTTTCAAGATTTGTCTGTACATGTACTGTGCACCTCTATTAGCTTAGCATAAAGACTGGAAACGGGGGAAAAAAGTTTGCCTGTCTCTGTCCAACAATATCCATCTCCCAGCACCTCTAACGCTCACTAATTAACACATATCTAGTTTGTTTAATCCGTACAAAAAAACCCGAAGTGTTGAGACAACTTGTGGTTTCGCAACTAGGACCAGTTGCCAGGCAACCAACCGAGACTCCGGGAAGGCCAATAAACGGCGTGGCAGAAAACCTGCCATAAAGCAGTGAATTTTTTAGTTTTTTTGCACACTTTGAACAATGACACCAATGCGTCTTTAAAGGTGCTGGTAGGTGGATTTTGTTTGACCCTATCACAGAGCCATCACGCTAACGGTTTCCCCCTTTTTCCAGTCATTATGCTAAGCTAAGCTAACTGGATGCTGACTGTAGCTTCTTATTTGCCGTATGGACATGAAAGTGGTCTTGATCTTCTCATCTACCTCTCGGTAGACGGTGAATAAGAGTATTTCCCGAAATGTCAAACTATTACATTAAGCAGCAATACATCTACATGAACAATATAGGATGGATTAGTGCCAGTTTCGTGAAAGACACATTTAAAAAATATATAAAAATTGGAGGTAAATGGGCAAAGTTAGAGGAAAAATAACCATTTATGCATTTGTCACTGTTGCATATTCACTGAATGTGCTTTTGCCATTTGTGACCACTCTCTGCTATTATTAATGGCTCATTAAGAAACATAATTGTATGATATCAAAATAATCAAGTGGACGTCTCCCTTTCATAAAAAAAACCCCAGCTTTTCCGCAGCCATTATTCCTTCTTTCCACATTCAAGGTTTTTTCCTTTAACTCTCATCATTCAGTAAGAAAAAAACCAATCCTTTCTATTCATTTTCAGTTCACGAGCCTTTCTCTTTGCTTTTCTTTTCTCCTCTTCAGTGGTGCTTTAGAGTGAGAAGGGAGCTGCTCTTGGGTGGGCACTGCAGCACTATCAGCAGTACATTGGAGAAAGAACTTCTCAGGGTCAAAGACAGAGAGGCAGCAGAGTGTGCATGGGTGTGTCCTCTGCAGCATCACTGCACTAACAGACATGGGGAAAGGAAGGAAGCGGGAGGGAGGGAGACGGGAGGAAATAGACTCTTTTAATCTTAGGTGGGTTTTAAAGTCCTGGAGGGAGAGAGTTGTAAAAATGTGGAAAATGCTGCCCCAAAGCTTGCGTTGCTGTTTAAATGAATGAATGCAGCTGAAATGTGGTTGTAGAACATACAGCACTCACAGAAAAGCTGCCCGTTCGTCACCGTGACAACGTCTCAGTGGGCAGCGGCAACCTTGTTCTGATCTCCCACCTTGACCCTCCACTCATCCTGCCGCAACTCTGTTATCCAGAACATTTCCTCTGAGGCGCTGAGGTTCATCACGCCTGAACATTATGGCGCTGTTTGGAGAGAGAGGGAAAATCCAAATAAAACGTAAATTCCCCTCTTTCCCCTTCAGGCGGTCTGCTCCTCCCTCAAGCTCGGGTCCAGCATCTTAGCTGTTCCTAGGACTGCACTCTTCTGGACAGAGATCTCGGATGTTGTTCCTGGAATCTGTTGGAGCCACTCTCCCAGTTTGGGGGTCACAGCCCCCAACTGTTGCCTTCACTTTCCACATCTTCTCTATCTCTTCTTTCAGCCCTTTGTATTTCTCGAGCTTCTCGTGTTCCTTCCTCCTGATGTTGCTGTCTCTTGGGATCCCTACATCCATCACTGCTGCCTTCTGTCTGTCCACCACTACTATGTCCGGTCGGTTCGCCATCGCTAGTTTGTCAGTCTGTATCTGGAAGTCCCACAGGATCTTATCTTGGTCATTCTCAACCACCTTCGTAGGTGTGTCCCATTGTGACCTTGGGATTTCCAGCCCAAAATCTAAAAATATTTAATATAATCTAAATACATATATATATATGTATATATATATATATACAGCTCTGGAAAAAATTAAGAAACCAATGCAAAATTATCAGTTCTCTGGATTTACTATTTATCTGTTTGAGTAAAATGAACTTTGGAAAATTTGGAGTGATATATATATATATATATCATGATTTGTGACAGATATTGTTAAAAATGTATATCAGAATTGGTGCTTTAATCTAATACCTCTTTTGTAATGTTTTTCTGTTGATACCAGTGATACCATGCTCCCTCGTTATTTGGCTTTTAAATTATGTATCAACACTTCGTTTGTCATCGTGTACATGGTGCATCTTCCTAGCAGGAATTAAACATCATTCACGTGGAGTTATCTGCAGTCAGGATGCAGGTGCAAAGAGTGGCACAGCCTAGCTTTTTATTTTTGTACTTAAAGTTGAAGACGCTCAGGTGTTAACGCATTTTTATATATTGCCTCCATAAAAAAACAGGAGATGAAGCATGTCGTTCAATGCAGAGAGGTGAAAAAATATTTTTAATATGTATGATTTGTGGCCAAATGCAGGCATTAAGAGACAAACAAACCAAGTATGAAACATGTTGCAATTAGGAGTAGCTGCCTGCCCACACCTTTTTGTATTTCTTCTCCCTTTTTGCACCTACATTTGTGCGCAAATCGAGCATTTTTAAAATATGGTTCCATCTTTTCTGCATTGACCCATTTGGAAAGCTGATTCTTCCACTCCAAAAACACAAAATGTTTCGTATCCTTTTACATTTTGCGCCACACCTTCAGTCCACAACTGAATAATTTCCACAACATCAGCTCCTTTCTGTCTGAGCTGTGACAACACAAGCCACATGGCGACGATGGTCCTGAAGCCCCCCGAGCGATCGGGGTCATGAGGAAGACATGTTTTCTGCGAGGTGTGACCGACATCATTATTCACTTCCTCTGCCGCCTGTTATGCTCCTCTGTCAGGGGCCCATGTGTGGAAGTAACAGTGGGAACACAAAGTGCAGTGAAATTATCCAGCATCGCTTTGTTTTCTACTGATCCTCTTCATGAGAGCTGTGTGGATTGCATATGAATCATGTAATCTTCATACTCAATAAACCAGTCAGTGTTCCCTCGTGCCCTGTATGGAAGCATCTGGAATTGTTATGTTGCTCCAATCAGGTTTGTCCCTTAACTGACACCCATCTGTATGTGTTTTCTCTTTTACAGTCTGTCAAAAGAAATGTTGTGTCATGTGACCTAACCATCTCCATGAAAATTGAGCAACTCCGTCCTCCGAGGGAGGCCACGAGATGTGGTTGAAACCTTTAGAAACAACTACAAATTTGGACCTTGAGTTGAGATTTGTTTTGTCTGAATGCTGTTTTATAGGTCAGGAATGAACCTTTCAATATCAGATGTAGTGTTTTTGATCCCTTAATGTGTGAGAACCTTTACTGCTGGAGCCTAAAATGGACGCAAATGTTGCTGGTTTGAATTCCTCGCAGGTCAGTCAGTCGCAGACAGTAGATGCCGTTCAGCTTCCTGCTGTAATAAACCCAAGTAACCGGCTTCATTTTCTCTCCTCTCAAGGACACAGTCAGGCCAGCTCTTATGTGAGGTCTCACGAAGAGCATCAGCAAAAAACAAAGCGATGCTGGATAATTTCTCTGAACGTTGTGTTCCCACTATTACCTCCACACGTGGGCCCCTAACAGGGGAACATAACAGGCGGCCGAGGAAGTGAATTATGATTTCTTCCTCATGACCCGATGGCTCGGGGGCTTCAGGACAGTTCTCACCATGTGGCTTATGTTGTCACAGCTCGGACAGAAAGGAGCTGATGTTGTGGAATTTATTCATTTGTGGACTGAAGGTGCGGCACAATGTGCGAAAGGATATGCAGAGGTGAAATGTTGTGTTGCCGTACGAAAAATGATCTGAAACATTTTGTGTTTTTGGAGGACAAATATTCCTCCTCTTAAATAATGGGGCCTTTTCTGTGTACACGTTGAGCGCGACTGATGTGTCTCCCACGCTGCTTGACAGTTTGACATTTGGACTATTACAGTGTGAACAGTGAACTGACACAACTGTCAGTTATTTCTGAGTAAAGCGTTTCTTCTTTTATTCCAGTGAAAACCCCCCCAGCAGCATGAGAACTGCGTTCTGTCCATAAACCACAAGGCCCTAACACATTGCTCATCTGTCTCTTGGGTGAGACAAGTTCACTTTTCTGAGAAAGACAACGGCTATCCTCTGAGACCACCCCTGCCACCCTCTCAACCACCCCTCCACACACAAACACACTGTCACAGATGCAGAGCACCCCCCCCCCCCCAAAGAATCCCACTTCCTTCTGTACGTTGCTTTAATCGGGGGGAGCATTAGTTAATCAGTCGTGTCAAAACATTAACGGCTCGTTGAGGATCACGTTTCATGCCTGCAGAACTGAACCAAGAGTGCTGTAATCTCTGTCCGTTGGGCAGAAAGGACTATTTGCCAGGGGAACGCATCAGTGCGTTATCAGGAACTAAGAGTCAGTGAAAGTGTTGCTACACATGAGTGAGAGGGCACGGGCCAAGTTCCTCTAAAATACTGTCAAAGAAATGTGTCCTTTTTGGGGTTTTTATTTGTGAACCTCTGCTGAAAAACCTAATTTAACACTTCTTTGTGTACTTTTGTGTACTTCTTTGTGTACTGTACTAACAATTAGTCGATTCATTGATTAGCAGATCCACAGGAAACGTATGTGGAACTATTACGATAATCGATTAATTGCAAAAAGCAGACAGAAACACTTCCTTTGGAGGTTTTTCAGGTTGTGGAATTGGCACTACAGTTGCAGTAACTGTAGTATTGCGTGCACACACTGCGTGGATTGTTTATACACATGGTCACGCCTTTGTCAGAGGATGCTGTGAGTGTGAGATGCACCTCCAGTAGTTGCCATTTCCTTGCTGCCAGTAGAAAAGATGTTCTATGTGTTGAACCTCGCTGACTTCCCTCTGCAGGCCACCACACCGGCCATTCGCACGTGCAAACATGCTGCGTGTCAGGATGCTGTGACATGCCAAATTAGGTTTAGGCCAAAGATGACAGCAATCTTTGCTCTTCAAAGTCAGTTGTGATTTTAGCCCTCAAAATAAATATACTATACTAGCTTTGTTTCTGCATCGGTCTTCCTCAGTGTGTGAAAGCTCTGGAAAAAGATGGTAAGCGGACCTTGTGTAAAATGACCACAGTGAACTTTATTGCTCAAAAGAAATATCGGTAAAATGTTTTATAAGTTGTAACTGATCTGATTTTAATCTCCTTTATTAAAATCAACTTACATGCAACTTATTAATGACTTAGAGAGTGAAAAGGATAAGCAAAGTTATGGTGGATAAACACCCGACAAATGGATACGTTACAACCTGGCAACCCAAAGGCGGTTGTTATAAATGTTTTACTACAGGTCAGTAAAACATTAATAAATGGTTTATTAACCATAAATGCAGCCATTAGTTATGTTGTTAGAAACTATGGCTTGTAAGAAAGTGGAATCAAATTTCTCATCTTTTATACATTTGGAGAGATATTTTCCAATTGATTAGCATTAATAAATAGGATTTATTAACTATTGACAAAGCAAATATTTACAACTATAGACCCCTTTTTTAGGGCTTATTAGAGAGTGATACTAAAGTTTTGTCTGTTCACTCCCAAATTAAATATGCAAAATATTGAAGTTATTTACAATATATAAAGTATTATGTGATTTAGTAACTTAATAAAATCAAAACTTTAAATTATTAATTATTAAAAAGTGGTACTGAAATATAATCCCTATTTGTCCCAATTAAGTAATCATAAATAATATTATAAATCCTTTATTAACATTAACGCTATTAGTGGTATTATCGAGTCTTCTACACATTTTGTTAAAGTATTATAAATTATTATAAATAGTGTTATTAATAATTTATTAATGTTAAATGTAATATAAATGTATTTGAAAGTGGTATCTTTTACAGATGTTGACAGATGTTTTCCCACTTTAATAAAATCTATACAGCATTAATATCTAATTGATATAATAACCTACATCTTTTTAAATTATGGCTTATTAAAGAGTGGTACTGAAATATCATTTGGCCATTCACAAATTTTGACAGGCCAGCCACCACGAAAATGATTCAAAACTAAGAATATCCTCAAAGCGTGGTTCAGACGAATGCCTGGTTCGGACATCAAGATATTTTTGTCCATGTATACAAAACTGTCACGGCCACATTCACTTCCACTTGCAGTTTTGATACACACTGCCTATTGCAATTTCCTCAGACAGAGGTCCTGAAGGGAGTCGACCGTTTTCTGTCTTTCTGTAGGACCATAAATCATGGCTCTGAGTCCTGATGACTGTGCAACTGTGGTTGCAGTCTCCACAATCGAGGTTTGTCTCCAGCCATCCTGTCACTGAGTAATATCCGGCTGAACGGCGCAACATTAAAATGAGAGGCTTGTCCTATGTGTGAAATCTGCTGGTGTGGTCTCACCAAGTTATTGGGTTTCAGTGGTTGGTCCTGTTCAGGTGAAATGGTGAAATAGTTTCAGTTTTTTATTCTTGGTAACAGGAAGTCTTGGGTACGACAGTGTGGAAACATTTGAGACTCTTGAAGCACTTTTGAAGCTGGAGCCAGCAGCCGAATAGCTTAACTTAGCGTAGAGACTGGGAGCAGGGGGAAACAGCTAGCCTGGCTCTGTCCAAAGGTACAACTTTTGGTTGTTTTCCCTTTTATGTTTCCTGTTCCCTCATGTGTCCCCTGTGTGGGTGTGACCTGGCTGTGATTTAAATGCACACACCTGTCTTGCATCAACTGCACCAGCCTGCAATATATCTACCTGGATCTATAGTCACTCATCACCAGAGCGTTGCTTCACGTACAGTGGCAGTTTACGGCCTAGGCCAAGTTCCAGTGCATGGATGCAGGCAGGCAGCCTCTGTCGTATCTCCCTTCACCCAGACCAGCAGCCAGCCACGTCACCGGGTCCCGTCAGCGTCTCCCTTCCTCGGCCTGTTCTCCGTCCCTCCCTGCTCCGTCCATCACCTTTCCTGTGGCCTTGCCTTAAATAAACCCTTTTTATTTTTGCTCACCTGTGCCTCTGCCTGTGCTTGGGTCCACCACTACAGACATCATATCAGGTACCGGCCTACCAGCCCCTCTAAAGCTCACTAACACATTATATCTCATAATCAAAGTGTAGAAATGACAAGTTGCGGTTTTGAGGGGGTCATTTGTGGGACGACTTCCTGGAGTCTTGCCTGGAACACAACCTCCTGTTAAACCGCAACTGTCTTCTTCCCTTTGCACATTTTGTTATTTGTACAAAATTAATCAAACCAGATATATAAGGTGTTTATTAGTGAGCTTTAGAAGTGCTCGCAGACATTTTCTTTTACCTTTGGGCAAAGCTAGGTTAGTTATTGCCCCCTTTATGCTAAGCTAAGCTAACTGTCTCCTGGCTCCAGTTTCTTATTTACCGTACAGACATAAGAGTGGTGTCAATCTTCTCATCTATCTCGCCAGATATAGCGCAAATAAACGCATAAGCATAGTTCCCAAAAATGTGTGCACTGTGCTACGATATTCTGCATTTTAGATAACAGGTTCATTTGTAATGTGTGTAATTGTTTATTTGTTTCCTGACATTCACATGGTTTTGGAAATGTGGAGTTGACGGCAAAATAAATATTTCATCATAGGAACAGTTTTGACGGCTTATCACATCAAGATCACAGAATAATTATGTTGATCATAAAACTAACTTTTTTCGGGAAAACAAAGTGTCTTTACTTCGTCCTCTGTAGTTAATTGTTTGTATTTATGCGGTGCAGATGACCTGTCAGCCAAAGTGTGTTGTACCTTTTGACAAATAGACGAAAGCCAAACTAAATGTATTTCGTTTGTATTTTTTCACCGTTTGTGTATTTAATGTATTCGCAAGTGCTCCCATTTGGATACAATCAATACATTCTGTATGACTAATCGGCCGGAAAGGTAGAAATTAAATTTATTGATTAGAAAATGTCACTGATTATATCTTCAAAACCATTGATTATGTCACTGAATCTGTTAAAACAGGAGTTCTTGGCTCTACAAGGTTTCCCTCCAAAGGCTGATGGAGTGTATTTATATTGAATTAGATTGTGTGTGTGTGTGTGTGTGTGTGTGTGTGTGTGTGTGTGTGTGTGTGTGTGTGTGAGGAGGGAGGGGTGTGTCAGCCGGTGCAGTGCTGCTGCTGCTGCTGCTGCTGCTGCTGCTGACTTTAGCCGGAGCTGATAAGCACCAGCTGCTACTGAGCGTTCACATTACTGTAATCAAGCCCTGCTGGCACCAGTTACACTGTTCCTCTCCACCTCCAGCCTCCATGCTTCAGGATAATCTTACATTACTAGAAAGGGACATTACTGTAAAAGATGTCCAGCTTAAATAAGCAGATTTCTTTTACATGTGGGGGTTATTAATTATTATTGCACTTGTCTCCAATGCAGGTTAATTTCTTCTAGTGTTCTGGTGGCAATAGAATCAAACGCAACCTATGGCAGATCACAAGCACTATCCAAGTAGAAGTAACATTTTCTGATATGCATTTACGACTGGATATAGACTCTTTGCAGTGCACAGCCTTCTACAGCAGCGCTCTCATCACTGACCTATTACTCTGCAGGGCGTGTCACATGAGAAATGAATGGACACCAGCAACTGAAGCTGCTGCGTCGCCTGCAATATCTGCAATATAACACAGTAGAAGAAGTCTTTTCATTCTTTTAAAATAAGATTTAACATCTTTAACATCCGCTGCAGCTGTTAATCAAGGTTGCACCCAGAATAAAAAGAATCAAGGTTGCTCCCTTTTAAGTCTCTCTTTGGCAACGTCTCCTTTTGACCGATACAACAACTGTGCACCTGGCAGAAAACGTCCCAACGCAACATCATTTTGACTTATTCACACCCACTGCGAAACACACACGAATGCATACAAACGCACACTCGATGTGGTCGTGAGCCTGCAGGTGGTGCAGTAGCATCAGCTTTGGCTCGCAGCTCTGTCTGTCTCCCTGACTGGAAGAAGAGCTGCTGACTGGAACACATTTCCTCATTGGCAAAACACTTATTCAGCTCTTATGGGAGAACCCCGTCTCTGGGGTTAGTGAGGCCGAGGATATCACCGCCGCTGCTACAGGCTCCCTCACCCCCACCCTCATCACTCTCTGACACACCAGAAAGCACGCAGCTTAAATATGTTTAACATGATTAGAGGTATTGATTTGCTGTCAATCAAAGCTTCTGATGATGCTGAAGTTTTTGGGGTTTTTTTGCTCACATTTTGCCCAAGTTGACGTTCTTCTCTTCCGATGTGCCAAAACCATACATTTTGCTTTTCACAGCATCTATTTCAGCCTGTGGTAGTGAGGAAGGAGATGGTTGCCAGTGTGTGAGAGTGGCCTCAGGGTGATGAGCCCAGTTGCTAGGTGGACAGCCTTCTCTGGTCTTTACAGCCTGGCCAACACCCTTACACCTTCACATGCCCCCGCAGAGCGTATTGTCCCCCCCCTTTTCCTCCTGCTTTCCCTCTCCTTCCTCTTTTGAAACTCCCCCAACCACCGCCCTCACCCTCGCCTGCTCCTCCACATGAATAATGCAGGCCTCCTCGATCGTCGCTACCAACATGCCATGGCATGTTTTATTCACGCTAAAGTCAGACGGATCTCCCCTTGCCACTGCCTAGATCTGTGAGCTGCCCGCCGGCCTCAAAGGCATTAGCATCAGTTCAGTGTGTCTGCTCGCTCAGTCTCCTTGACCTGCACCTCCCTGCAGAGGAGAGCGATCCCAGTTTTTAATGGAAGCACGGAGCTGGAGGTAAATATTTGCATTTAATTCTGGACACCCTGTCATATCCTGCCGAAAGTAAATGCTCTTCATTCAGTCGTCCTTTTTCCATTCCATTTAGCTGCTGTCTTGTTGTTGTTGTTGTTTGTACCTTTTCAAGGTGGCATCATTTCGACACTCTTAAAAACCCTTTCCAAGTTCTTATGTTGAGTTACTGGACTCAGTGCTCTGCTGTCTTTTAGCATGTTCTGAATCAATTATTTTACATATAAAAAACCCTCGTTTATCATTTACATTAAAATATTTTGATGTCACACTCTGCACATTGGGTTGTATCGATAAACTGCTATCACTTTCTAACAGAGCAGCCTATATAAACAGTACAAGCTGTAACTAATTGCCTTATTAGTGGTTAGTAAATCATTTTCTAATGCTTTATAGATCCATTATAAGTTATACACAAGAGCCAATTTGAGCTGTCAAGTTGGCAAAAATCCCTTTGACTATGTTGACTGTATGACCTTTGACCTCCTCGAAAAGGGCTGCAGGGGATCTGGACCAAAACCCAAAACCAGTTTGTGAAAAACTTATTAAACGTTTATTAATTGGTTACTAGCATTTATAACTGTATTATCACCAAAAAGAATAAACGCCAGCGACACATTTTTTTGCACAACCTGGCAGCTGTGCATGTGTGTTTATTGATGGCTTATAACGGATCTATAAAGCGTTACTTTTTATTAACCATTAATAAAGCCAATAGTTACAACGCATAAGCCCTTCATAAAGGGGGCATTTAACTGACCGTTTTCATCCAATTAAATGTGATTTAGGACCAGCTAAATCCCTCCAATCATATAAAATTGCACTGGACGCGTAAACTTGTGGGTCGTAGAAGCATGTGGTGTAATATCAGGAGTCGGAGGAGCGTGATTGGATTTCACTCACTGATCAAATTAAATCCTCCTTCAATATAGGCCCACCCTGCTCACATTGTCTGTTTCACTTACAGATCACATTACAGAAGCTAAAGCTGCTCTTACTGCTAGTTCAATGTGCTTTTAAGGCAGAGAACGCCACAACAATGTTTACCTGAAACAAATGTTTACCTGGAACGCTGTCCTGAAGGTGAGACGTTTCCCAAACCCAACTGTTTTGTGTATCACTTGAACATGCATGAGTAGCCACCTGTGTTCCTGTTTTGAAAACAACACGCTTCCCTTCCTCTAACAGACGGTGTTGCCGCATCAGAGTTTTTCACCCTTATCTGACAGCCCGATCGCCCCCACTCATTATCTTATGGCACGGTCCGAGAGGCGGCTTTGGCCGCACGTTACCGACCCTCCATGGCCACGTCATGCGGGGATGACAGGACTTTGATGAATCATTTGTTACCCTACTGGGACTCATGTCTCCTCACCTGTCTTAAGTACCCCATATATTATTCAGTTGTGCTTTCGCCGGGGCTGAACAGTCATTAGCTGGAAGGTCCGGGGGTTCACTTCCTCGTCTTTGTGTTCAGGTTTGATCTCATTTCGTCTCACAGTCCAAAGACATTCAGCTCAGATGGACTGGAGACTGTTTTCAACTATGTTAACCTCCTCCAGGTTAAAAAGCGAGGACAGGACAAAGCAGACGCTCCAACTCTTTTGTCTGTTTTCACCAACAAAAATATCTTGCATCAGCCCGTCCCTCCTTAGTATGCATCCCCCCAAAACGATCCCTCACCCCTGAGTGCTGAAACGTCCACTGTCCAGATGGTCCACCATGGCAGCCTCTTCATCCTTGGAAAGCATCATTAAGTGCTAAGATTGGCTGTTTCCAAGCACAGACACTGTTGTTTTATTCCTCTTAGCAACGAATACAAGCACTTTTATTATGCCAAATCATGAAAATGTAATTTTATTATGGTATTTTTAAAATCTCAAATTGTATTTCACTAATAAAAGTAAGTGTTGTTAATGGAATATTTCCACTCATTTGCTTTATAAAGACAGCCTTCCTGACCCACATGCCGATAATACGTGTTTTGTTTTGCAACAAAGACTTCTGTCGTTATACTGTGATATGATGAGTTGCTTCTGACAACAAAAATGGTTCAAACATGACGCCTTCATCCAGTAAATATCTCAAAGGCAAAAAGTCATGTTTATGTTTTGGACCATTTTATCTCCTCAACCATTTTACCTCACCTTTCACCTTCTATATGATTATCTTTGGATTTAATGAAGAAAATCATTGGGGGATAAAGTCCTTGTCATTTAAGGAGAAGTCTATAAGATAAATTAACCCATTATCATGAGAAAATTAGCTCTCGAGATAACAAAACAATTAACTTGTGATCTCAAGATAACAGCATTACGTTCTCGGCTTCCGTACATAGATATAAATGCTGAGAAATGATCCAATCAGAAACCACAAAGGTTAGGCCAACTAACCTCCTCCGAACAGCTAATGTGCATAGCTTTGTTTCCAAAACAAAAGTGCAAGGAATGAATCTACTTTGTTTGTCAGCTCTACCATAAGATGCTAACTAACGTCTCACCTAGTCAAGTCAAATTAATTGTAATTATATTTATTATCTATTTATAGTCTGTACTGCATAGAGGCCATGTCTGAAATATGCCTGTGTTCAACCTAATGACCCACAGCACAATTAACACGCTGCAGCTCAGCAAGTCAGCCTGAGGATACGGACGTGTTTATTGGATTTGGTTCCCTCGCGGACCCTGTCGCACCCAGCTGATTTGTAGGCTCTCCATTTGGATCAGGAGATAACTAGTGTTTAATGGGGAAAAAAATGGAAGAAACCTCAAGTAGAGCAGCAGAATAAGAATAAGGATCCCTCTCCCAGGAAGGACAGACATGTGTACAGAACAGGCCAACACAATGAAATCACAGTATGGAATATGGATCCGGGAGGACGTCTAGCAACTTCATGTGTTGCTAAACAGATCAGGACCTGAGTCACATGACCTCCTCACCTGGAAGAGGACATGCCAAAGGAGAAATAAAGACACAGACAAGAGAGAGAGAGAGACGAGAGGAGAGACTGAATCTCCTGAAGGACAACGAGTCAGATCCAAAACATCTGGAGAGAGAGAGAGAGAGAGAGACACTTGCAGCTGGTTAGTAATTAGGTAAAAAGATGACACTAACAAAAGATTAGAAAAAGCATAAAGAGCATCAGCATAAAACATTTTGGCATGAACATAATGCTGCCTTGATTATGTTTTTCTTCAGCGTATGTAGGGAGATGAGACAATGTTGGAAAAGGAGAAGGCGTCCCTAATATCTTGTTTTGACTACACACCACACACCATGTGACAACCACATTAAAAGAAGTTTAAAGATCTGATTCATGCCTAACATCATATTATGGATTGTGGATGCTGAAATGCCCTTTAGAACCAACAGGGAGCCTCCTGGGAGTCTCCAAATCAGCTCCGAGTTGAGAAAATTCAGTCTGAAAGCAGATGTCGCTGCTCAGATTGCTATCAGGAGGAAGGACGGTGGGTCCAGTGGAGCGATCCTGGCCGACAGAGGTCATGTTCTGTGGTGGGAGAGTAACTGAGCACATCATTGAGCGCTCAACATGACCCTCGGTGAGTTATTGTGTGGGGGTGGTCTGGTCCCTACCCAGATCACTTACATCCCACGCTACCTGTGGTGCCCCAGAGAGGGTAGGTGAAAAATCCATGGGTGTCAATATTACTATCAAGGGAGAGCTTCAAAGTGAAGACATTTTTTTGCTTCAGCTGAAGTCAGTTTTGTGTTTTTCCCATTCTGAAATTCCCCAAAAAATAAATTTGAGCAGCTGTACATCAAGCTCTTTCCTTTTTTTGTTTTTTTTTGCCTTGTGTGAAGTGTTCCCATCATTCACTCAAGGCTTACTTAACCAGCAGAGTGGAGATGAAAGCTTGAGCGTTCGAGTACCCCCAAGATCCTTTGATGCTCGACCATGAAGTATGTCTTGGAGCTTTTAGCATTCCTGACTCTGGAAATCAGTCAGAAAGATTTTTTTTTTCTGTCTCAGAGAGCAGGAGGTCCTCATGGTGAACGCTTTTCCTGAATTGAACGTATGCTGTGAGACTGTTGAACCGACATGCACAGAGTCAGGCACCGCACAGCCGCAGTCTGTCTAATCTTACCAGGCAACCGCTATGATTCTGCTGTGCGACTGCAAAACGGTTGCTGAGCGTCACGGGTGAACTAACTGCAGAACCTCTTGTTTCTGATAATGTGCAACAGTTGTGCGTTGTTTGTTCTAGATACGGCGTTTCTCTTCTGCGTTTCCCTTCTATTCTGAGCACAGCTGTCTATTAGCTGAGTGCTTGGCAGCCAAGTTTTTCTGCTCTCAGCTTTTTGTCAACTCTGCTGAGATTTGGGTAATAGCTTCCGCTCAGCTGAAGGTGCAGCTCTAAGTGTGCAGACAGACCATCTCCTTTTCCTCAACAGGCTTATGCTCATCAAAAAGCCCGGGTCCCAGAGGCCGCTCTCCACTGCCTGCACGAGCCCTCGTGGTCTCAGCTGTTCAGGCTCTGGAGAGCATCGAGCCCACTCAGCTGTCTGTTCCCGTCCTGAACCCTCCGCCCCTCTGCTAACCACCAGCAGTATAACCCCCACTAGAATTGACAGCATCTGTCAGTGTCACTCATCCAGCAGCTTTCTGATGTTTGACCTTTTGAGACGGGAGACTATAAACACCACTGTTTGTTTTATCGTTATCATTATCTCCTCTGTTCTGAATATCACTGCTTGATGTGGCTGTAATTATCCTCTGTCACCTTTTGGTGTACAGTATATGTCTTAATGTGGAACAATACAGTATGTCATATGTGAGAGTGCAGGAGCAGATAATGTGCCTGCAGCGTCACTTCCCATTGACCTTTCCTGTCAGACTGAAATCAAGAAACGGACAGAAGGAGCCCGAAGCTGGAAAAGATCACGCCTTCACCATTTATATTGGAAGCACTCACTATTCCACGGGCTCCCCTCGCGGGAGAAGTCGTTTGTCAAAGACAGATCCCCTCAGGAGCTCTGCTGGATTTAGTGGTTCTCTCCGCTGTTCATGGGGCACATTTCCCAGAATTACACTCATTCATGATGAGTGAAAGCATCCAGCGGAAAAAAAAAAGAGGTGCCTCTCTCCATTCAACAGCCCAGGCCCCTAATCTCTGCCGGGACAGCCCACAATGAGAAAGGAAGGCCGGCACTGACACCAAGAACCAGCCTCTATAATAACGGCACAATGACAATAGATAACATTTCATGGTATAACGTGGACTCTGTGTGCTGGTAGAAACTTCTTAAACCACATTCCTTTGTCACACAGACATAATTACTGTGTCTATAATGATAGCATGTGTCACATTGTGTTAGATTTATAAGTCTAGTTTTCAGCGGTACGCCACACTAATGACAGCATACAGTAGCGTATGTTTTGCCAGTAAGTAATGCTATTTACACAATACTGCAGCACAAATATGTATCAAGTAAATATATATAATCTCTGAAATATGATCATTTCACCCCCAACATACAGTTTTGTTTCCCCTTATGCACCTTTATGGTTATTAAAATCATCATATTACACTTTGACAGGACTCGTTCTGCTTTATGGCTGCACTATTCCATCAAATGGAAATAATCTAAATGTTTTGTGCACCATTTTATACACATTTGCCCACATTCACCCTCACATAGTTGGTATCTTTTCAGAATGTGGGATCTCTGCTAGAATTTGAAACAAAGGTCTGTGGGTTTGAATAACGTTTGGCTGCACAGCATCAGTTTGTAATGGCTGACCCATCAGAGGCTTAAGAAAAGCAGCTGGAATCTAACTTTTGAGACAATACACACTTTTGGATGTTGGTTTAATAAGAGTTTTACTAGAAGAAGTAGGAGAGAATTCTGAGCGCATAAAGGTCACTAATTTCATAATAATTTCCTACAGAGCTTCCTGGAAGTAACTATGTCATTTGGTACTAATTATTAGGAAAATAGGGTTTTCTGTGAAAGGTTAACTCTACTTCATTCTTCATTTATTATTGTAAACTTCATTTGTGTTGCAAACATTCAGCACACCTTCACTGCACAACACATATTCACCACACAAGTCTCTTCTGGTTATGCTATTAATTACTCTATTTAGAATTAATTCATTGGAGGTTGACTTATTGGACACTGTCTCTGTTTTCCCTGTAATTATTAGCAACTAACAGAGTTTCTTTCCTGTCTTTAGAATGCATATTGCTTGCTGTTGCAGTACTGCACATCAACATTGGTTATCATCAATAACAGTTGTACATACCTTTGCTTGCAATATAAATGTATGCTTTGCAACCTGGGAAACGTGAAAACCGTGATGATCTTACATCAGTGTGTGTGTTGGAGGCAGTTCGCAGGATATCTGGCTTTAAACACCTGTGGTCTGTGACCTGATCATCACCTGGAACAACACCGAAAAGCACTCTCCACTCCACTCATTTATACCTCACACCTGCTGCAAACCACAAGCAAGTATCTACTAATGTGCCTCTTCAGTTGTTGTGCACCAGAACCAGTGGCCTAGTTTTCACCAAAACAAAGCCAAACAAAGCCAGAGGACATTTTGGTAAATAGCAGTAGCCCTCGGAGCTGGTGGCGCTCTCCTCTTCTGGTGTTGTTGCTAGGAGACAGTGGGTCTAAAATCTGGCTTCAACGAGGCGCACCTGCTTCGAGGGATCTGGCACATTCACTGTCTGCACATTCAACACATGGGAGGAAGAACTGATCTGAGCTGCCTGCGTGAATCTTGGGGGAGTTTCCCTGCTTCCTTTCCTGCTTCCCGTGATTAGATATTTGAGCCGAGTGGAGTGAGATCTTCACGGGCAGGCGAGCATGTGTGCAGGTGCTTTCTAATCCTGTGCCCACGCTGTACTGTACGTTGCAGTTAGACAGGCTCTTCCCAAAACTACAAAACATCCTTCGCCTGTCTTTTGTGAGTGCGTGAACACAGCATGAGCTCAAAAGTCAATAAAGGACAAAAGGATTCAAAATCACGCAGCTTATGTGATTTTGAAGCGAGGCAGAGAATCCTCTCTGACAGCAGTCACACCCAGTTAACACAGGGTCCTTAAGATCGAAAAGACAATACTTTTCTGTGTGAAAAATTGGGTCAGTAGCATTATAATTCTCTGACATCTCATGTGGGATGTGAGCTGAGGTGATAAAAGCACAAAATGTGTGATGATGCAACTAGAGGTTTGTTTTTAGGACAAGCTCCAGTTGCTTTGCTGTTGACCGCTCAGCTGGGACCCAACAGCTGCCTGCTGGGACCCTGAGGAGCTCTACTGCTCCACTTTACTGGGTGGCTGTAGCTCAGGAGGCAGAGCGGGGCATCCGTTACTCCCAGGGTTGGCGGTTCAGTCCTCCTGTACACATGCCGTAGTGTCCTTAGGCAAGACATTGAACCTTAGGTTGTTCTTGACGGAGGCCGGCACCTTCATGGCAGCTCTGTCGCCATTGTTGTGTGAATGGTCGAATGAGACCAATCTGTGAAGTGATATGTCCAGAAAAGTCCATTTGCTGTACACGCCATCATGTCGGAAAAACTATATCATCCTGCATAACTTTACTTCCTTCACACCTTTTCATTTTGTCAGATATTATTCATGGTGAGTAAAAAACTGACCTGATTTGCACATGGAAACGGAAGAAAGTGAAACAAATCGCCTCACTGTGCATCACGTGAGGATGAAAATAACACTTGTCTGGTGTCTCATTGGTCCCTCTGTGCTGCTTTGTGTATCAGCCTCCGTCTGTGTGGCTGCTGGGCTCCACTGTACTGCACTGTGCATGTGTCAGACTGGAGCGCCTCCAGCTCCAGTCTGGAAGATGATCAGCTGGGCGCGACAGGGTCCGTGAGGGAACCAAAGCCAACAGCCAATAAACACGTCCGTATCCGCGCGCTGACCTGCTGAGCTGCAGAGTGTTAATTGTGCTGTGGGTCATTAGGTTGAACACAGGCATATTTCAGACCTGGCCTCTTTGCAGGCTTTGACCTTCTGCTGGGCACCCTGGGTAATCCTGGAAGTGGGCACCAGCACCAAACTGACTGGTGTGAGCAGCCAAGCCAAAATGATCACTTCCTTCATAAATAATGATGAGGGTAGCTGACCTAGTGGCCGTGTTACTAGATATGCACTGTATACAGTTCTATTAGTTGGATTTTCTTGCATTTTGCTCTTCCTGCTTTTACAGAGAAATCATTTCAGGAACTGTTTGTCATTTATTTAAAATGGCATGAAGAAAACTTGATATATATTTCCATTATTCTGAGCGATACAGTGTGTTGTATTTGTGGGAACTGTTTTCTTTTGTCAAATAACTCTCCAATGAAAGTCCAGAGGCTTCTTCTTCTTCGTATTTCAAAAAATGTGAAAATCACTTAAATCTGTTGTTTTGGGAATGTGCGGTCCACACAAACCAGCAGTTTTGTCCAAAACTACTTAATAATCCCACACCAGTGTTCTTGAAAACCTTTGCCAGTTCAAGAACCTCAAAGTTTAAAATGTTAAAAAAGTGTAGACAGAGGAATTACAGTATGTGCATGCATGTAGCCTTATGAGCAACCCTTTAAAAACAGCACAACTGAGTTCACCAAAAAAAGCATGTGAAAATGGCGAAAATGACCCAAGTAGTTTTAATGTGATTTACTGTGGTTTGCAGGCACCTCTTCAACTTAACTCAGCGGCTTGACGTTGATGTTCTCTCTCCAAATATTAACGACACAAAAAGGCGAACAGCTTGTTCCTCCTGCAGTTGGCAGCCACACAATTCGTTGAAAATAGTTCACCCAAAAACACAACTGGAACACATTAGCAGGAACATTTCAGCACCTTTCTGACAAGCTCCAACTCACCTCAGCACATGCACAGAGTCCCTGATCCCACGATTAATTATGAGGTTCAGCATTCAGTCTGTGGATTCAACATGACGTCTGTGTGAATTTAGTTTGTAGGCATTATCTCAAAACACAGCCCAGTAAACCGCCTCTGATGTGACGTTCATTAGATCTGACTGGAGGAGACGTTCTCTATGTGTTTGCCTTTGATGTTCTCACTCGCTCATCAGTTGGCTTGTTCAGCGGAGAAACATTTGTTTGTGTTCATTGCTCATTCAGTTACACTCCGTCTCTCTGTTGCGCTGAGGCTCTTTTTGTTTGGCGAAGACTCAGCAGCGGGAGCGCAGCAACACACTTAGTCATGAGCACAAATCTTCACACAAACTGCATCCTGATCCACATGATCACACACGCACTTCAGCACCTGGGACTACTGATAAATCATTCATTTCTTAGGATTATCCAATCTTCAGAGTTATTCAGAATTTACAACACTTCAATCAGTATCATTGCCAGGAATATGGAGTGTAGCTTTCTTTACCAACTCAAGTTAACAAAAACCTCAATGGGGACACAGGAGGATTCCCTTTCTTTAAAATCATGGATTGGGGGCAGTTTCGTGACCCTTTCACCTTGCAGAGAAGCCATCACTGTGAATTACGAGCCCACTCAGGTCAATGGGCAGCTCCATTTAAGATGCTCGGTGAGGCAGATGGGAGGGAGAGTGTACAGTAAGTCTTCAGGGAGGGCAGGAATCATCCGCTCTGCTCGTTTGATGCATCTATCTGGGCCGGGGCAGATGATACTGGAGGTGTGTTTGATGGGTGGTGGTGGTGGTGGTGCCCGCTGGCCATTTATTCTTCCAGTTTTTGGATGAAACAACCTGGTGCCCTGCCGGAGTCTGTTTTGGTTAATGTGTATTTACTCAGTGGGGATAAAGGGGTACAGCGAAGAAGCAAAGTAAAAGACAGATAAGGGCTTGGAGCTTCAGACCTATTTCATCCAATAGCTCCACCTCTCCAGGGCTTTTCTCTGTAATGGGCTGCTGGTGGTGAGTGAGTGTGTGTGGAAGGGTGACACAAATGGATTCTCCCATTCAATGCAATGATACGGACACTGATTACTAGACACTTTGTTTTTTTGTTATTATTCATGTGTTTTTAATTGGTTTACATATAATTCCATGCCCACTACACACAAAACACACTATCACAAGCAGAAAGAGAAAAATACTTTCTTACACAGTGTCTGAGAGCTACCATATATCATCTTGACTATCCAATATAAATAAATTACAAGGAAAGAAAAGAAATGTTGCATTGAAGTTAGATTTCTTGCAGTACTGTAGACAACAGGCACCTCTTATGTAAACCTCTGTATGACAGTGTAATGCGCATAAAGGATTTCACTTTTTAAGCACTTTTGCAAAGAGATCTGTGGAGCAGAACATAAAGTCATCAAATGCCATTTCGTAAAGGCTGTAATCTACAAAACGTACAAGGAAATGTTGACCAGTTTTAACAGACAGTTTGGCGTCTTCTCTGGGCTGTGCTGTTATCAGCTGCACCAGACTTTGGAGGAGAAATGGAAAGTTAAAGCCACAAGCCTCTGATCTCTGAAATCAATTGTGATTGCTAAAAGACAGAGTGATCTGCCTACCAGGGGAAGTTGGTGAGCCGCTACGTTTTGTTTGGCTGAAATTCCACTTTTACAGTATGATGTGTTTCAGTTTCTTATTAAATGATGCATTTTGTTCTGATTACAAGGCAAGGACTCATGGAGCAATCACAAGCTTGCAAGGAAATCCTGCTACAGTGGCTACGTAAAGGAGGAGGGCTGTGTGTCCGATTGCATAAAATGACACGAGGAGGCCACAGCATCAGGCCGGGCTCCAGAGATTCAGATCACTACACTGCACATAAAACTGCCAAACTTGGTTCTGGGTCTATGACCTTGTTAAACATGTACGAAAGCTAACCCTAACCCTAACCCTCCCAGAACGGTGTCTTTAACTGTCTAATTAAACTGTGTCTGACATATCTGAGGGTTGTATGGATCACATGAATGGATGATTCCCCGGTCACATCGGAGATGACACGCAAAGGGTGAGGCAGCAGACTGGAACACATTGTCAACAAGAAGTTGTGCTCCGTACGAATATAGTTTGAGAAAGAAATGCAGGGACGTTTTTTGTTTGGAGGTAACTGAAAAAATGAGACTGCAGAACGTCGACTTCTCCAACCATCTGGGTAGAGAAAAAAAAATATTTTTGAACAAGTCCCTTACTTTGACTTTCTCTGGCCCACAGCTGCAATACTGTGTCCAACACTAAAGGTTTAAATAATGGACTATTCATCAATGGCTTGTTTTAGAAACGGCTCCTGCTCCATGCCCAGATTTTTAAGGAGCCTTTAATAGCAACGTTTTCTGCAGCCTTCACTTTAATAGGTAGTGGAGCACAGACTAGGGGCCATTAAGAACCATTAAGAATTTCACACAGGACCATTAAGAATTTCACGTTTTTTCCATCTTTTTGGATATTTACAGGCCAGTACAAGCACATAAAATCCTTCCTTCTTGCATCTTTGAAGGAAGATCACTGATGTTTTGTCAAAACATGCACAGATGTTTAGCATTTGATACAACCTCAACCTCCATCATCATCTCTATATTTAAATTCTATTGTGTCTTCTACTAAATTATATCAGGAGGGTAAACTGAACAATTTGCGAAAGCAGTTTACGGTGTTGAAATTCAGTTTAGTAGAAACACTTGACATTTGTCATTCATGGTTTGAACCTCTGGGGTGATTCTTGGTAAAAGGCACATCAACAATGTCAAAATACGGCGTCTGCGTGTCTTTGTTGTCTGAGAGACACTATGGAGGCCTGTTGTCGAGTGCCACTCCCACATCCTCTGCTCCCACTGTGCCATGAGCCTTTTAACCTTGACTTCTTCCACACTAAACAGTATTTCCATCAGACGCACCCTGGTGGTTTCCACTGATGTCGCAATCAATCTCCTTCTGCCAGCCAACAGGGACCTTTCACAGTGCAGCACGCAGAAATCAAACACTGAGCTGCTACCTTGAATCCGATCGTGCTGAGAGCCTCGTTCAGTTTGAACATCACATTTGGTATTCACAGATTCTAGATGTTTGTTTTGTCCTGCAGGAGAACCAACTGGGACATGGAGAGAACATGACAAGTACCAGAATGTTTAGAAAATTGCAAGTAAATATTGTTGTGCTTTTTTAAAATGATCATGATGCAAATTTTTGCGGGGGTCCTCATGTTTCTAGACGTTGCTTGATGACTCTGTTCCATTACATCCTTGGAAACAAATCATGATTGAGCAATCAGGTGCAACCAGGGTTAACATTTTGGAGCTATAAGGCATGATAATTTCATTTATATAGCACATTTTATACACAATAGTGTTTCAAGGTGCTTTACAAATTGCATCAAAGATGCAAAATATTAGATAGATAACAGAATGATTAAAGAGAGCGATGAAAGAAGCCATAGTAAAAACTAAAGTGGAGACAAAATCAATGTTGAGCATGGAAGTTCAATCTTCCTCATTCTCAGGAATGTACATCTGTGATAAAATATTCTCAACTCAGGGTTCATTTACAAGTCTTTTTCTGGAGCTTTGGACTGAATCTGCCAGCATTCTTCAGCAAATTGTAACTTTACCTACAATCCAATTTTTATTTATGCACATGGCAACTATTAGCCATTGCAAATAAACTGAGATTAAAGTATGGAAATGTTAAGTTAAAGATCGTGGTTATGGTGAATAAAGGGTTGTGAACATCAGTCTCCTGCATAAAAGTCTGATCCCCCAACCTTCATACTCATTTAGGGCACTAAACATGACTTTGTCCAATTTAAATATAAGATGGTATGTAATTCTTGTATTAAAAACTCTGTGATGATCAGACTTTCTGTCAAACCTGAAATTTGTGCTGTAGAAGACAAAGCTGCAGCAGTTTCACTTCTTTTTGCTTTTCTCAGAGTTTATCCATCTGCATTTTGCTGGGCTTTAACTGTATGTAGATTTATTCCCGAAACAATTTGTCTGGTTAAATAAAGGCCCCACCGGGATCAGATCCCAAACACTGTCACCTCATCTAACAGTTTCCAGCAAAGATAATAATACATTTTTTGATTAAGGTGGTCTATAAGGAGAACAGTCTCAGGTTACTCGTCCCTAGCAGGGTATGTTACGGTTGCACATTCCCGTTTGAGGTTTGGGCTCGGAGCCAGAGAGGATGGACTCAGAGTCCAACTGCCGCCTCGTGTTCAGGATTCATCTCCTCACCTGCCAAACAGCTCCTCATTCCTCAGGCTCCACTGAGGTCAGTCCCTGGATCCAATGGATTTCTTACATCACTGAGTCAATGAGATAGGAATGTGGTGCAGGTGTAACTCTGGCTCATGACCTTTGCCTGATGTCACGGTGTTATCCACAGTGAGGAACCTTAACATTTCCACCTGCTGAAGTGTCATTGAGGAATACAGCTTTGTAGTTGACCATGACCTTTCACCTCTGACCAAATGAGAAGCAAACTTGCAGACAAATATGTGCCACAACTCTTTTGGGGGGCATTATGGAGGTCCAGTGAGAACCTTTGTGTTAAAATAAGTTTTTTCTGGGTGTAAGTGAAATGGAAGAGATTCTTTGTTAAAGTAATGTATTTTAAAAGCCTTTATTACGCTGGGTATATGGTGTATATGGTCCTTCTCATGGTCAAACAAACCGAATTTCCAGAAAACATGTTAATGAGAGGAGTCAGATTCATTAGCTATAGCTATTAGTTAGCTAATTAAAAAAGCTAATTTAGCAAATCAGCCAATGTTTAGGCGTTAATGGTTGCTTCCTCTAAATCAGTGGTTAGCAAATCACGTGTTTACACCGAGACGATGTTCTGTGGCTGCATCAGTGTGGAAATGATCAAGTTCTCTGTCAAAAGCACCACAGACATTAACTAAATCTTTTCAGTTCAATTTTGGCCGAGTTCATTTAAACCTGAAAGCACTTACCAGGCTGCCAGGGGCAATGCTATGTCATCATGCTATTATTTATTCCTGCCACTTAAAAGGCGTTCCAGTGGTGCACATGTTGTGTAAAGCGAGTTGGCAACATCCAAGGTTCAGTTTGGGCCCAAAGAAACGAGAAGCTGCTTTTGTCAACCTCTGTCTGAAATAATGGACCCATAGTTTCAAATATTTAAAAGAATTAGTTGTAGATCTGCCCCTGCTATCATTGTAAAACTGGTGTAGCAACAGTAACTACGGGGGGCGGGGCTTAGCAAGGAGGTAGGCAATGAGAAATGTTAAGGTAAGAAGACTGAGCTGAGCTTTCGAGAGAAACCTGCACATCTCTATGACATTACATGTAAACTCAATTCCACCTGTTCTGTCATGTTGTAATCATGTTCGTCATTAATCATCATCAATTCTCTTGTGTGTTATAGATATTTTTGGAATAGTTGTCTTGCCAGTGTTTTGTCCTGATCACCAAAAGTGTTATCCCTTTTTTCTTTTTAAAGCAGATGGTTAAAGAACCAGAAACACCCAAGACAGACGCAGTTTGATCCGTAACTTCCACTTCCCCTCTTATTCTTAATGTTTCCCTTTAATTGTATGGAAGAACATGAAGAAACTACAATCTGAACTGAGTGGAAGTTGGCCAGATGTTCCGCAGTTTGGACCACCAGGGTACAGACCGATGACACCAGGAGTAATTTCAGCACTTAGGCCAATTATCCCAGCAGGAAGTGAAGGGCTCTAATCATTAGTCTAAAGCCCAGTTCAGACCAAAGATTTGCAACGAGACGAGTTGAAACTTGCAACATCTTGCAATGTTCTGAAACCTGCCAGTTTACAACAAAGTGACTAGACGAGACGTCGTATCATTTCCATATCATTACTCTCTGTACTTCCATTCTAACTGCCGGCTTTTTCGATGTTTTTTTTTTGTTGCTGGATTTAATCTGTAGCATCTTAAAATATGAATGAGGATAGTGAGAGTGAGTTACGTGCTACAGTTAAATTTCTAGTATTGATGAAACACCAAAAACATAAAAAAAAAACAAGAGGGTCTATATGACATCATGAACGTCTGTTATTCACTCCAATCAAACAGACTCATAGTGAGATATTTTCTGCTTTACTTGATTGTCTAAATTGAAACTGAGAGCAGAAATAGCTGAGAAACATGTGACTCATTTTAACAATCAAACTGATGGTTTTATATGTTTTAGCCCATTAACGGCAGACTGTTTGTGCTCAACATTAACGTGAACATTTTGCAAAGTATGCCAGATGATTTTTAAAAGATTTCCTACCTTTCAGTAAGTTTACTGTCAGAGATACGGTATGTTACTGTTTTAACTTCATTGATGAAGATCAGTTTACTCATCTCAGTTTCTTAAAAGAATTGGGCATTTATTTACCAGGCAGAGTGTGTCCAATGAAAAGATACTAACATGTTGCATTATGTGAAATGTTGGATCCAGTGTTTTAGAAACATACTAGCTCATACAAGGGCCTTAAAATCAGGATATTTCACTCTCTGCTGCATCAATTATGACCATTATTGCCTTAATCTGTCTCTTGCAAGTTACCCAACTGTATGGAAGTGCAACGCTAAATCACTGGAGTGATCCTTTAAAAACAAAAAAGGCTCCTGAACTCAGAGCTGTTCAGCAGATGGCTTTAATATCTGCATCAGGCAATCAGGAGTGCCCTTGAATGCACCATCATGGAGAAATAACTAAATATTCTCCATCTCAGTTGCATTACCGAGCAACAATAACATAACTTTGACAAAAATATGCACTTTATGTCAAATGTGATGGAAAACCAAGTGTCTATGCACATTTCAAATCATACTTAAATGAATGGAAACCAATCAATTTGGTGCTTTATGCTATATTACCATTTAATGTTATTGTAGTCCATGGATTAAAACAAGCAAACAACAAGGTTCTTTAAGCACAAAGAAAAGGTCATACATTTATAGAAAATGTACATTGGTCTGTTCCTTCTTGCCAGTCTGAAAACAAGATGCCAACATGAATTTACATCCACTGGCGAATCCAGGCCTTTACCACCAGCCACATGTAGACATCTCAGGGCTCCTCTGATAATAGGAGTTAATAAGCACAACAACCTAATTACGTTTCATAATGGAGATGACTAGCATGTCTCAACAACACAGAAGGGGGTCTTCAATGAACAATGGGGTCCATCGCTAAAACTAAATAAGTAAAAAGTGAATGCAGTACAGCTACTAGCACACATATCTTCTCTGAAAAGCACTTGTCCTGTGTTCCCCTTGGAGAAAACAAATTAAAATGTGATATTTTTTGGTTTCACGATGAACAGACGGTCTCACTGAGCCAGACAGCAGCCTGCTGCAGAACACAAGCGCCACAGACTCTGAGCAACAACCCACATTAGCTTCACTGCCAGTCTCCTTCTTATCTAACTTATCTAAACACGTCTTGTCCTTCGCCTTAGCTTGTTGAACGAGCACCCAAACAAACAAATTAAATAACATTTGCTGGAAGCAGATCTTATGGCTGACATTGCTTGTAAAGGTTTTGTGGATGTTCTTGCATCACTCCAGTCAGCCAGGAATCTTGTTGCTGTAAAAAGCCTTTGGCAGTAATTGTGGAGGAAGTTTAACACAAGTTTTGTAATGTCGCTTTGTCTTGGTAACATACAGCAAACGGTCACAACATCTTTGAAAGTGTTCCTGTCCCAAAACTTCACACAGGTAGATAATTTGCAGGATACCATGAGCTAATAGTCGTCTATTTTCCAAATGTTAGATTGAAACGTTTCCTGTTGGTATGCTGCACCAACAATGAATTGTAAAATAAAACCAAACCACTGCACGGTTGTAGTCAGCGATTCTCACCTGTTGTCGTGCACTCTGGCCACTCTACCTTCAGGCCATGGTTAACAATGTGCCGTTTCATATCAGGAACAAAAGAGCCAAACTAAAGCCTCCTCATATGTTCAAACTGTGGGAATTCCAAGCCCTTAACCTGGTCATTAAAGTTGTCTCGTAATGAAACTCAAGCCTCACCATGACTGAGGTAAAAAAAAAAAAAAAACGCCCATGCATGCATGCAGTATTTTTAACTTGCATATTGGACAGACATGACATC
Source organism: Gadopsis marmoratus (assembly GCA_036023855.1). Taxonomy (NCBI): domain Eukaryota; kingdom Metazoa; phylum Chordata; class Actinopteri; order Centrarchiformes; family Percichthyidae; genus Gadopsis; species Gadopsis marmoratus. The sequence continues at coordinate 37,135 of JAVQJF010084552.1, read as the reverse complement.
CATGCATCTGTAAGTCATGTGTACTTAGATGTGTGTATTTATTTTCCCTGGAGATACTTGTTCAGGATATCTGGCTTTCTTGCTGCTTTATTCTCAGCTACCGTGAGTGTGTGTGTGTGTGTGTGTGTGTGTGTGTGTGTGTGTGTGTGTGTGTGTGTGTGTGCAAGAGTTTCCTAACTAGCTGATTTATTGGGCTACACAAACATCATACAAACCCAAACCGCATGTGAGCTAACCCCCCCCCCCTTTTTTCCTCAGGGCTACTCTTTTCCGGCCTCTCATGCCCCTTATTGAAATATGCAGAGGGTTGTGGGGTCAGCAAATTCATTGCAGTGAAGGTGCTACAAGCGAGAGCGACCCGTTTGATCTCACTATGGTGCTTGTCTCCAATAAATTAACCAGCAATCGAGGCTATTTAGTTTGGTTGGGGGCCATTTGTGCAGGTATCATTAACTGGCCAAATTCAGGTATTTATGGGAAACGTGTGCTTTGTCCTTATTGAAGCTCTTTGTAGAGGGTAAACGTGCAGTGCAGGGGTCCTGCTTAAAATTGCTGTGACTCAGTACCCGGATGATGAACTTTCAGAGGAAAAGTGTAATTACTTTTTTTTTTTAACACTTTGCAGAGATGGTGCTTTTTTCCACTTCAAAAGCTCCTTGTTTCTCATATATATGAAAGGCACTTATTACAAACAGAAGCCTTTGCCTGATGCTTGTCTCAATACATCCGTCACTTTGCAGTCAATAAAGGCCTTGAGTTGAACTTATCATCATTCAGTCCAGATGTCCCAAGAGATCAAGTCCCAAGATTTTTTTATTAAAAGACATGCTTATGGGAAACAGTTTTATATGGGACATTGCACCTTTACACCTCAAGGTTTAAACTGGTGCTCTATGCAAACACCCACCACAGACCCACCACTTCCCTGTTGTGCTAAAGCTGAGACGATGCTTCCTCTCCGTTGCCGCAGTAATGATCAGAATGGGAGGCTTAGACACCCTCTTCTCTTACTTCTCAGTTTCATAGTTGATCCAGGCTGACCTTTTTCCTGCCGTCAATGGATTTCACATGGCTTCCTCTGAGAGGTGCCGTGAAGTCATCCGCCAACACTCCATTACAGGTGGTCAAAGCGTCGGTATGCTCGCCCACGTCACGGCAGCCTCTTTGCTTTCTGTGAGCTCAAGCAGAGGAGGTTTCCATGAGGAGGGTGGCTCGGCTCTGAAGTATCATCAGTAAGACGTCCTTACTGGTTAACCATGTGTTTGAACAAAGAATATGAGCAGATTGAATATATGATATATGAATATTTGAATATATGTTCTTTCACTCTTCCTTATTTAGGTGAAATGTTACTAGTAATCCTCCATTTAGTTTTCAGTCTATTGGCACTGTTTCTGTTTTTAAAACCAGCCTTAAAACACAATTTTATAGCGTTGCTTTCTTTTCTGACTGATAGATTTAGTTTAATCAAAAGACCAAACTCTTTTGTGGAGCAGTTTATCCTCCGCCAGAGCATGGTTAAATAAATAAGACTGGACGGTACAACACAGCTAATAAACTACGATAGCCCAGAGGTTAGCACTGTGAAGGCAGCTTGCAATGCTGGTAAATGACATGAAGTTGTGAAATATTTGTGTGCATCACTTTATCCCTGTGAGTGAATGCAAAAATATTTCACCATTTTGAATGCTGGTGTGACTGGGCCTTTGCAAGATTATGATGCATTATGTTGAAGTATTGAATGGTACACTGAATAGTCTGAGTGCTTATTAGTGCAACAACTTAATATTTCTGCGATGACAAGCAGTGCAGATCTAATAATGCATCAGCAAGGTAACTGACCAAATGAACACTAACTGATGACAATCACTAAAATGTGTTTTAAATGGCCATATAAAGTCAACAAACACAGTCTGGCAGCCTGCACAGTGAGTTTAAGCTTCTCAGTACCCTGGTGATCTATATACTCTGGCTGCCTGTTGAACATACCAGGGTCATTCACAACTCAAGCCCTGTGGGATGTTTGCCTTTCATCTGTCAAACTCCATATTTTCACAGCAACCACTGTGGCCGTTTCTGCCCAACTGTCTCTTCTGGTCGGTGGAACCTGCTGATGTTATTGCGGGCCACGAATATGATTTACAGTAGTGAGGAAAGACTTTGACTTAAACGGGACACCATGGGGGGCTGACACATTTTGAGTAGAATGAGTGGTTGATGCGTGTATGAGAGCGAAGGGGTGGATCTCATACACTCATAATCCACAAATACCCCATACTCCAATCCATAAATACTCAGAAACACTTGGATGTGTATCCGTATATCTGAAACCAGGTGTAAGATGTCTGCGTGTAGGCAGCACAAGCTCATCCTTGTATATTTGTCACTGTGTGTGTGTGTGTGTGTGTGCTTGTGTGTGTGTGTGATATGTACTGTAACATAAGCCAACAGAACATCTCCAGATTCAGTCTCTAAAATTCGGGAGAAGTTTCTTGGAAACAGGAAACAGTTTAGTTTCCTAATTTAGGACACATCTGTCTGTGTTCACGCATGCACACACACACACACACACACACACACACACACACACACACACACACACACACACACACACAGACAGAGAGCTGAGATTTATGAAGCTGTTGTCAGGGAATGTGGAGCTGGCTCAACACTTCCTCACACATCTCACATTGCAAGTTTAAGGAGACACAAAAGTGCCAAGGGGCCAAAACTCAATTTGTGTCAAATTGTAGGCTTAGGTTAAGTAGAGTCAAAGGTCTTTAAAGGGTAAACAGTGTAGTATATGTGTATTAGAGCGCAGAACAACATGAGAGAATCTCTATAACTACTAAATACACCTATAAACATCCATTACTGCATTACAGGAGACCTACTGTATATGTCTCTAAAACACATTTAAGACTTGAATTACAGTGAATAATAAGCTTAATATGTTTAGAAATCAAAAGCTGTATTGTAATAATAATACTAAAATTTTAGCTACAGAATCAACGGAAACCCAAATATGGAAAACGGTGACCCATGTGCTGATGGAGGTATTATTACACAACGCGAGTCTCCGGCAGCATGTGTCACATGTGGATGGGCGGTCAGTTGTGTGTGGACAAGACACTGCCCTGATAAATATGGGCAGCTGCACCTTCGTGGCACTGATGGTAATTGAATACGACTGGGAGTTTGCTGGAGTGACACGTATCATAAGAAACGTGACATATATGCATCATTTGTAGGTATTTGAGTTTCTGTGGGCAGATTTAGGCTATGCAAAATCAGATATATTTGTAAGTTGTCAGTCCAGCTCAGATTTCAGTCTTGAACTTCACACCAGAGGTTGGTACGTTGCTTCAGAGGGGTCATGCACTGGGGCCATGGTGGAGGGCTGTTTGGGACTGATGGTCACAATATGTCCTGTCCTGGCCCCCTCTCCTGCAGCGAGGGCCTGCTTGCTGACAGCGGAATGAGATCACCAGGGGGGCCCTTTGTCCCTCTTTTTGGGAGCGTTGAAATTTTGCACACAAAGGCTGCACGGCGCTCCTATCTCTAGATCCGAATGGACGCAGCACTTTTGGAAATCCCTAACAAGATTAAACCATAGCGCAATCAGCTGTCAGTCCACACACACTAGCTGCTTCTCAGAACTCGCATAGGATCTAAGCCCTGCTGTTTAAGGTGAACATGCAAGGGCCACATCTAAAACTATAGTGGGTCAGATGGAAGAATATTCTACAAAGGCAGAGAGTAGTAAATACTACTGGCCGGCAAACTACGTAACAGGCAGAATACCTTCATTTTATGCCTGTTTAAGCTAATTAGGAACCTGCAGAACTGCTGTAGGATCTACATAAGGGCTAAAAAATGCAGATACTGCACTCTGCCATTGGACAATCTTTAGAGGAAAACACATCATAAAAGTGTGTTCTTTCACCTTTCCTGTCAGATTGTTTATTTCCAGTCCATATTATATGGGTAAAAATGCTCTGTTATGCTCGTGTCTCTCTTTCTGTCAACTATACAGTTTATTTAAATCAATGATGAGTGAATTTAGCTACTGCCTCAAATAGGTAAGAGACTATTGACTGTATTCCCCTAGAGTTTCGCTGAAATGTCAATTAACTGCTACTAATCTAAGCTAAGCTAACTAGAAGGAGGTTAGCTGGGTTCTTGTTCCATTATGATTTAATTTCTGCCTCATTTAGTTATATGGAATTACAAACTGAATGGCCAAGCTATTGATTAATGAAAGTGGATATTTTTGAATTACAGATTAGTTACAGTGAAAAATAAGTAATTGTAAAGTAAATTACATTTTTGCTTTAGCGTGGCTACCCCTCCCCAGCTAGCTGTCACTTGATACAATGCTCTCCTCTATTTCAGCTGTTTATCTGTCTCACATAATTAGACAATTTTATGGCATAATCATTTTTATACGTTAAAACAGATGCCCAAAAGTCAGATTTCTGTCTTAACTTAATCTTGACAAGTTTCCTGCATTTTGGCTCTGGCTGTTTGATCTTTTGGTTTAAAAAATTAGTGTAAGTATAATTAAAACGTATATGCTAGGTTTCAGTTGTCTGTCTGTCTGTGTTTGTGTTGGCTGTACATTCTCATTGCCTGCAGGAGGTGCATATCCATCCGGTTAAATCAGTGTGCCCTTGAGAGCTGCTGACATACAGGTAAATCAAGGCTATTCAAGTGAGTTCCTTCATCCTCTTTAATTTCAAAGAAATTGTGCTGGTACACTTGGTGCCCTTGTGCTAATCTTCAGAAACAGACGAGTAGCTGTTGTTGCCACTGTTGTCCAGATGTGTAGGGCCTGCCTACAGTATCTGAACATTTTCTCAGAATACGACATCAGAAGAGAAAGGCACATATGATAAGAATAAATTTCGCTGTTGTCAGGGGTACGTTCTCTCTGTAGCAGCATATGCCAGGATTTCACAGCTTGTCAGATTTTCATCTTGTGCAGTTGCAATGCTAGCCTCTCCCTGGAATAACATGTTGTCATTTTGTCAGGATGCAAACACCTAATAACTGTGAGGCTGGTCCTCCATGATATGGCCCGTGTTGTCTCATCTTGGGAATTTCAATTCTACATGTTTTGACTTCTTAGTAAGCCTCGTGTCAAAAGTCTGTGTGGCGCAACTTTCAACAACAGACATAAATATAGAACCAGGACAATATAAACCACTTGGAGTCTGGCCAGGGATTCAGAGTACAACTGGGAGCAATTCACCTGGTTGCCAGGACAACCCATCATTATAAGTTACCAATACTATTACTATGTTTGTTGGTACAGCTGATAGAAGACACTGCTCTCACCTTAACGTGAGTTTTAATGTAATTTTTACCCCCTAATTAACGTTTGGATTAAACTTTTAGATCCAATTTAAAGATTCAACAAGATAATTTTTAGCACTCCTGCAGAAAAATAACCTCCTCAGGGTTGTTTTTAATTGAAAGTATCTTCCTCAAAAGAGTTTTAAATGGCTACAACAATTTGCATCAAGGGGAAGCTGATTACCTCGATTGCTGTTCAATGCTCATTTGTTTCCAGGCGACTTGCACTGAACATCTAATGAGCATGTACACTTCATTTGAAACTACGTATATTTAAATAACATGTATAGTTGTAGGTTGTTTCATCTTTTTCAGAAAAGACACAGAAAGTTACAGAAGCTAGGAACAGGGGCTAGCCCTGGACGTCGGCTTTCCAATTAATGGAGTCCATTTTGGATCTGAGACATTTAGAAGAGATGAGCTGACATAAAGACCTTAATGAGTCCACCAAAACAATGGGAACACAAATAGGTCAGTTTTCCTTAATGAAGATAAAGTGCTGCCTTTATAAGTGAGGTCATTTTCATTGCAAACCACAGGGTGTCATTTGGCATTTAACTCAACTCAAGGCTTTTTGAATCTTAACACCAGTCTTTTTAGGTGATAAGACTGAATAAAGCAGAGTCTCTTGTCAAGGGTTTAACCTCTTAAATTTGGAGGTTAACACTTCAGATTGAGGATCTAATCTTGGTCTTTGCATAATTAAAAAGAAAATGAATGTGGAACAATTTAGGAAAACTTTGCAGTACTCCTTTCATTTAAATTTTTTTGGTTTAAAAATTGCATGTGTTAAGCCTCTAAGCAGAGTGACATACAAATATGTTTAATGTTCTAAACCTAAGAACTGCCTTGCATCTTTTAAAATAAAATGAATACATCTGTCAAATCCCTGCAAACAAGTCTTGGAGAAATCAAAGTCCTATCAAAGTATGGAGGACTTCTCCACCTCGCTGGCCCCGATACTGCCGTCTGTAGATTCAGACTAGTGTCAAACCCTGCGGTTCAAAGGTGAGAATAAGACCAGTGCCGTCCTGGAAATTAGACCAATCTAATTGTCCATCAGTCCACTTTAATTATAGTCGAATCATGAGCAAATTCAGTTCACCCACTCCAGGGCCATGACACCAGTCATGGACGTGGGCTGGGGGTTACTGTGGATGAAAAATTTAATTATGTATGCTGCAGTGCACTGGACACAAAAGCAAATTCCCAATTTAATTAACTAACGAAGACCCTGAAACAAGAAGCATGTACTGCAGTTGGGTTATCACAAATATTGTGCAATCTTTCAGCCCTTTCCAAAAGATGTCTGGTTGTGTAGCATGTTGCATTTCCAGAAAAAAACTAGAAAAATACCTTATTAATATATCCTGAAAATGTATCAATCATCTAAATCTCTATTTTAGCAAATAGTTTGTCACCTTTTGTTGTTCTGCAATACATTGACTCCAATATAGTGTAAAAAATCCATGACAGAAAACAAATTATAACTGAAGTTTTCTCAGGGTTGATATATAATTTAATGTATTAATACAACTTTGCACAAACATGTATTTTCAGAATATAAATTTATTTTATCTGAGCAGATTTATTTCGCTGATCATGTGAATCAACCTGGATTTATCTTAAGCCATGTTTATGATTCATGCCTATCCCAGAGGTGAAACCTGACCCTTGATAAATTGCTCATTGCCTGGACTAAATCTCTGTGTCTATGCAGGAATTGTGATTAGCATATTAACATTAGCATTTTAGCATGCATACCTTCCCCCCCCATCCTATTACTACCACTGCAGTCTGTTTAACTCTGTCAGCAGCAGGGATCTCCATCTGCAGACAGCGAGCGCTCCCATGGTGAAAGGTTTAGTGCACTTGCTTTGATCAGATAAATCCTCGTGCCAATGGACACACCACGCCTTCTCCTCTGTCTTCGCTGCATTTCGAACCACCTCTGGAACATAAAGCCACAGTTCCACACTCTTGCTAACCCAGGCTGTAAATCTAGAAATACTTGAAATGCAGATCTCCTTATTTCTGCACAGAAGAGGCAACTACATGCACTCAACCTCGAAGATGTGCACTTCAGTCTGTAGTGCTCTTTCTCTTGAAAGTACCACCAAATGGAGGACTAGAGGAGTGTGCAGAAGTGGCTTGGACATGTATAGGAGCTTGTGCTTGGTTGTTATGTTGACCCTGATCCATGCATATGCCCAAGTATGCTCTCAATGTGTTGCGTATTCCATATCTCTGCTCAAAGTTTGCCGTCCAGTATTTGAGCCATTTGAGTCTGGAACCTTGTCAGTCAGATGAGTAAAAAACCCATTAAACAGAAATGCCCATAAAGAAATCAGAGGTTGTTTGTCAATGTTAGTATTGATTTCATTATTTGAAAGGACCGAAAGATTAAAGGAATAGTAGTGACATTTTTAGGCTATTATTTACTTTCTTGCCGGGAGTTAAATGAGAAGATTGATATCACTCTGATATCTATAAACTACAGCCAGCAGCTGATCAGCTTAATTTAGCTTAAACACTCTGTGGAGGAAGCTGTTAGCCTGACACTGTCCAAAACTAACAAAGTCCACCTACCAGCACCTCTAACATTCACTAATTAACACGTTTTATCTTTTAGTTTGCACAAAAAACAAACTTCATGACGTCTTATCGTTATTGTTTGGTTGCTAGGCAGCCAGGTGAGACTCCAGGAAGTCACTGTGCCACACAGAAGTCACAGAACCCCCCATAAAACGAGAGTGGTATCAATCTTCTCATCTAACTCTCAGCAAGAAAGTGTATTACCATACTTCCCAAAATGTAAAACTGTTCCTTTAAAAAAAGTAAAGATCACTGTTCGTCTCTTGAGGACACCTTGATGGAATTTTAGTGAAAAGAGTTACGACTGCACACAGACTCTAAACCACAAATCGATTTATTTATTTCATCCCAGTCACATCTTCGTCACTTAAACGATTACCATACCTCCATAGGCTGAGAAGCGAACCATCCAACACGCCCAGGGTGAAACATCGTAGTATGTGCGCTATTATAACACACTCAAAAGGACATGATCTAATTTAATTGAGTTTTTATTGTGTAGTACTTGTTTTTGCACCTACCTGTGATGTGCATATACTGTAATTATCCCCCCCTCTATTGAAGTGATTTTTTAAAACCTGAATAATTTAGCTGACACTCTTACTCTACACCTGTAGTCACAGAATACATTTGATCTACATTTAGATTCACAGGGTACCAGCAAATGGAGCAAACTGGTTAGCAGCAGCAGCAGCATAGGAGGGTCTTCAGTTCACAGACATCATGAAAACAATTTTAAAACATGACAATCTTTCATTCTGGGATTTTCAGAACTTTGTATTTCACCTCACAGAGACAAAATATTCCCAGCGTTCCCAGGGTGTTCATGTACAACAGTCGAGTGTCTGGGAGTGGGGAAAGAAAAGATCCAGGCAGAAAAAGTTTTATTTTTGACATCACAGCTGCAGGATCAGGTCCAAGTAATGGACGAGGGAGGTGGAGTTTTTCACGGTGGGGGAGAGGGAAGATTGGAATGAATGAAAATGTTTTTTTTTTTTACAAAAGACTCCGTTAACTTATGGTTATGCAAAAGATACATGTCATCACTAGAGTTTAGATCCTGATTTTAAGCTTCCACTAATGATATTGCATCTATTAAAATCACATGGCTATGTTTCATGGCTAGCACAAACCCCTGAGAGAGCAGGTGAACGGCAAGTACACTTAATGTCAAGGATAAATGAGCAACACATATTATTGATATTCTTAATGTGGACACCTAAATAAATCTGCTTCAAGAGGGATTAGGTTTGATTTATGGAGGAATGTGTTAGATATTGTGAGCAATATATTCAGCTGACTTGTATTGTGACATGCAGTTCTACAATTTGTCCCTCATATTAGCGTTGACAGAGAGTAATGAATGAATCATTAACATCACTGATCCCTTTTAAGCCTTTAGAAAAGACAAAGTAGAATTGCTAATACCAATCAGAAGTGAAGCCATTATCTTGTGGACTGTGACGCCATCAACTGTATGACCACATCCTCTTGTACACTCAATGTAAAAGGGAAAGCCCATCAATCAAAGTGTCCTTTAGGGGAACTATGAAAGGCTTTACGTTATGCAAACAGTAATTTGACTCGTCCTGCCTCTAAAGGGGCCCCGGGTGTTGTCACGTTGTCCCTGAGGTTCACAGTGGGGGTCTACACAGGTCCGACCAGGATTCCTGCATCAATCTGGAAGTGTCTCCTCGTTCGGAGAAGAGAGGCCTAATGGGAGACAATATACCACCTCATCACCACCTCCCAGGGCTGCCATAATGGAGCATCCATGGTCATTAATGGAGCGTACCTCCCACCTCAAGAGTCTCTATTCAGTCTCTGTCATCATTCACGGCCATCACTTCCTCAGAATTTAATGGTTTTGGAGGTCCCTTTTATCCCATTGTCTCTACGCCTCTGTGTCCCTTCCCCATTTAGGAGCCCAAACTAGAGGACGGGCCTGTTAGTTGGGCGTCGGGGCTGACCTCTGCACCCCTTCACTGGAGACTCCTTCAGCTTTGTTTTGGGCCTCTGTCCCCCTTGCCAAGGCAAATCAGACCCCAGGCAGGTCATGGAGAGAGGGAACCACTGGGGGTCTCATTGTCTTCCCATTCACATCATAGACAAGTGGCCCGGAGTGGACATCAGACGCTCCCCATAGCCACACACACTGAAGGGACAATGTCCACACAAAGTGACAGCTCCTATTGGGAGAGGAATGCATGTGAATCAAGAAGGTTCAAAGAAGCACGCCAGAAAACCAACGACATGGGAATATTTGATTGCCAAGCAGTATTTCTCCCTCTTCCATCATCTTCGTGCAACAATGAGGAAGATTACAGTCAAAACAAATTATTGTAATGTAAAGTTCATATAGCATACTTAATGCATTAGGAAAGTATTCATATGAAGCTGCTTTATTCAGGAATGCCTCAGGAAATCAGTCAGAGATCCACCAGAATTGATCAGTACAGGCTGATTCTATGTTTTGTGCTTTAGGGGGCAGGAGAGAACCAGAAGAAAAGATTGGCTGGACTGCACAGGTAGGGCTGAGGGGTCGGAGCGAGTCTGCGGCTGGGGGGTAAGATTAGGAGGCAGCTGAGGGAGGGCACGTGGCCGTCCTCCAGTACATATTCCCGCCATGGCTCGAGGCCAAGAGCCAGGGATTAAAATAGACTATAGAGAAGGGCTGGCGTTGGCAAGTCATCGGAAATCATTTCCATGCGTGTTCTACTCGTCTTTCTGATGACAATGTGCATTTCAATGCATGTAAATCAAGGATTAATTTAGAGGACTGGGACGAAACTCGTGTCTCGCTCATTTAATCACAGATTCATTCAATTACCCTCTTGGACACTTGGCAGGCTTTCACATTTGAAGGTCCATATAAAATATGGGGTATGCTGCTATTGTGTGCACTCTAATTTACTGAATTTTCTCTGTTCCCTTCTTTCAGTGAGTGCACAACAGCAGCATATTCTCCCGTACCTGTAACTGTGCATTTTCTTATCACTCATTTTCTCATCAATCATCTCTTCAAGTGGTACGGTAGTGAGATTAGAGCATCAAGGCCTCCGTCGGCTCCTCGCAGGACATATTGCTGTTTTGTTAGTCCTGTGAAAAGCAGCTTAAGAGGTTCATCTTTGGTGATTCCTGCTGAGAGTTAGTTCTGAACCTGAATAGCAGTCTGTAATAGTCTATCCAGTGTCTGGAAGGGTAATCACATATGCAGACCAGGAAACTGGAAATCCATGTTTGAGTACCAGGTAAGTGGGTAAAGTGTCCTTTTCAGGCTGCTTCCTATTATCTACTTTGCAGCTAAGAAAAATGTAGGCAGATGGTAAAGAAGTGACTGAGGACGGTTTTAAAAAAATCAAGAATGAATCATCCTACATTTTCTTTTCTTAAAATTTCATAATAATTCCTTTCTTACTCACCCTCTGTAATCATTTACCAGACGTGACTACGCAACTGGCGGTTACTGTACACTGATGCAAAAGGTTCACAGACGGCATCAAGCTGACTTAACTCTCAGGAAACAATAAAGCAGATATTGTGGAGCTCATAGTAGCTTGATGACAAGCTCAATGACAGTAATGATCAGACTGCTGATTAAATCCAATCAGCACAAGCCAAATGAACAGATCTGAAAACAACACATTCTTGTAGGAGCCACCCACAACATTGTGAATCATAGGTCAAGACTATAACCAGAGACAAGGCATCAATAAGGAGAAGGTGCAGCTAAATAACACATTCTGGGTAAAAGGTTAATATGGGGAATAGGTCAGTTGTTCTCTTAAAGCAGCATTTCATCTAAACATTCAATATTTGTGCAACCTAACTTGCAATCAGCCAAAGCAGGGAGCTGTTTAATGTGCGCTTCAGCCAAACAACATACTTAGTAACGGGCATTTGGGTTTTTGAAATTGAAACCCGAAGCAGACCATCCTCAATTATGTCTTTGCAAACATGGTTTTGACAGCTTGTGTTTGATTATGCTCAGCTATGCACGCCGCAGGATATGACATACAGTGCTGGAGCTGAGACCTACATTTTCAACATAAAAGTCACTGATCATTATCCTAACAGACCGTGGTAACCGAACAGGTCACCTGCAGAAAAATACAGATCATAGCCTGCTCTTTGTGTTTGTGTGAGCATAGTCGTAGCGTTTTTTTAGTCAGAGTGTTCAGAACCAGCGAGAGGACATTCTATCACTAAACATCTAAAAGTCATACTTTTTGGGGGGCAATGTTTTATCTTAATTCAGTAACTGGCAAAGTTAAGATAGACAGGAAACATGGGACGAGAGACAGCGGTACATTGCAAGATTACATATAGGGTTACATCCAGGTATATTGAAGTTATATCGAATGCATTTTTACCACATAAAGAGTTAAGTCTGAGCTAAAGAGACTTAACTCTTTATGAACACAGGATGAGTGAACATTTGACATTTACCATTTGGCCTTTACCAGCATTTGAAATCACTTGACCCCATTTTAAAATGATTAAATATGTGAAGACAAGACTGAAATATAATAATCCACTAAATATAATTGCGATAGCACGAACAAGCAGATACAGAATTATATTGTACGTGTGATACTGTGAGGAGCAAACAGACAACATCAGGAACAGCAGGGTTTTCCCTTTATATATTTTCCCTCACAGGTCTTTGTGGCTTAGAGAGGATCAATTGAACACAAAACACAACCGAACACTGCTGTGTCTGAGTTCACCCCCTCCCACCTCTCTGCCTTTCACTGTTGCCACGTCGACGTCATGGAATGTGTGATGTCATCGCCAGAGCGCGCACACACAGACACACACGTACACACGCGCGCAGCACATGTTCTCACCTGGTTTCCGCGGCAACCAAAACCACAGCTGTTTCCTCCCTGCACATGTCGCAAGACGTATTCAGTGAAAGGCCTCATGCATACCTAGAAAAAACTCGGCACGCAGGTTAGATGTGTGTGTGTGTGTGTGTGTGTGTGTGTGTGTGTGTGCGCTGTGATGGACAACAATAGCTTTTCCGCTGGTTTTGTCTTTTGTCTCAAAACAGTGTATCCTCTATGCATATGTGTGTGCGTGTGTATGTGTGTGTGCGTGTGTGACTCACGGCAGCTAAAGTTAAATGTTCTGAAGCTTTCACTCATGCTTTTTGATGCATCAAAGGCTCAGTTTGTGACACATTTTTGGCTGCTTGCACACTCAAGACAACAAACGTTCAGAGGGTATAAAGTCAATAAGGTTTCCAGCATGTGATAATAATAAAGTCATCATACACTACGTATATATCGCACACCAATCCTCTACTCGTATTAAAATGCTTTTCTAACAACAACCATTGACTCACATTCATTTATAGACAAAACTCTACAACAGTGGCTCTAAATTTCTGGCACTTAATAAAACCCTATATGCTTTTTGTGATCCTTTACCGAGGCTGCATCCAGAGGTTTAGAGATTCTGGGTCCTAAATGTTGTTTTTTGCGGGATAAAAAATAAGGTTTTTTGTCTAAGGATGACTAACAACTAGGCATACGTAGTGTTTGATCATTTGACACATTTCTTAAAAAGTGACTAAAGGTCTTATGTTTTAATATAAATGTTGCCAAAAATCTTGCCATGGAAGCAAATAAAGGAGGCTCCATCGAAACAGATCATGGTATCATTACTATTAGTATTACATTACTTACATATCATTACTTGATCATGTTACTGTTTTCAACAGCACAAGCTTTTAATTTTTTTTGCAGAGATTTTAAAGGAGTAGTTCGACATTTTGGTAAACAAAATCTGCCTGCCATCTCTAAGCTCGCTAAGTGTAAAAACAGCAAGTTGACTGCAGACACTGGCTCAATTGTGTGATCCAGTGGGTTACCAACTTCTCCGTTGGTAAAGACTGTATAGAAGCTTCATGTTCAGAGTGTGTTTGGCCTGATTGCCACCGATCAGTCCTGTGCCTGCAGACAGGATAAAGGGCTACACAGACGATCAGACAAAAGGCAACGTTCAATTGACTTTGGCCAACTGTCTTGTGCACACTGTGTACAGAAACAAACACAGACAAAGAAATACTGTACAGTGTGTAACCACTTAACAGGCTCAGACTGACAAACAGCTGGTAATGGCAGTTAATCAACAACCTTTTCTGTCTTTGGCGGTTGACAGACCACATGGTTTGACTTCTAATAATACAGACGCACATTATCCAGGCACACTCGGCGTACACACACACACGAGCACACGCTCACTCACTACACTCGGCCTGCTCGGCGCAGCGCCAGGCCTTATGTGTAACTGGCATGACTGGTTATCTCCATGGCAACGGGAATGTTGGCCCTGGCAAGTGCCAAGAGAGCAGCTGGTAGGTAGTGGCAGATTAGTCTCCAAACAGATTTAGAGCCAGTCAAGTACTGCATGCCCTTTGAACAGAGGAAGAAATTATAAAGAAGCCATTAGAGTGAAAGAAAACAAAGAACGGATTGTAGTCAGACTGAGTGAGTCCACTGACTGAGAGGAGCCGAAACTGCGAGTGCGGAGCTCGTAGCTCAAAAGTAAATGATCAAGAAGAAGCTTTCTAAGGAAATAATACAATGTTTGCTTGTTCTGCTGTGATTCAGTGCTGTGAGCTCCGGGAAAGGGAGGAATACATTTCAAACCAATTGTTTATGTAAAGTTGAGTCATTAGTTAGTCTTTTAAGAGCACAGTATCTACGTAGAATATTTGAAGTCAAAATCCCGATTTCAGCAATTTATATGTTGAATTTATAAGTCAATAAGTGTTAGAGTCACCATTTTTATTCAAAACGAATGTGTCTTTGGTGTATTTCACAAAAACATCTGTTGATGAAGGCCATACGATAAGAGTGAAAGCCACAAGATGGATCGTTTTCTCAACTGCTGTTCCCAAGGTCAGGAATGAACTTTGAACCTCAGCTTTTGAGCAAAATTTGTACATCATCTTCAAAAAAAATCTGCTGATGAAGATCATGTAATATGACCAATCGGTGGAGGAAGTATTCAGATAGTCTGTTACAAATAAAAGTATGTGAGCATAATCAGGAAAATGTAGCACTCAATGCAGAAAAATGTCCCCTGTGACTGTTGAACTATTATATGTTATATCATTATATAATTATTACTCATGCATTAATGTAAAAACAGAATATTACTGTTGTTGGTTGAGGTGGAGCTCATTTATTTACTATTTTGAGTAGGACTACAAGCAATGATTATTTTCTCCATTAATCGATTGATTGCTTGGTTTGTAATAATTCTTAAAAAGTGGGAAACGCCGTCATAATGACCCAGAGCCCAAAGTGACACTTTCATAATGCCAACCAACAGTCCAGACCTCAAAATTATTATAACTGCATTTAAATTATTAAAAGGAAAATCAGCAATTCCTCACATTTGTGGAGCTGAAACCATGAAACGTTTTAGCATGAAAAAGTCTTAAAAAAAAAAAATCTTAAAATAATCTTTCAATCTTTCTGAAAATGATTGAAAGTACCAGAGCAGCTGCTAGTTGGACATTGTAGTGAGGATTTCTCTCCATTACAAACCTCCCTTAAGTTGATTCTTACAATGTGTCAGACTGAACGGTTCTCTTGCTGTCAGCTGGATGAAATGAAATAGTGTGGATTTTCTTTCTCACAATGCTCCCAAATCTCAGTCCAGAGAGAAAACTTCCATCCAAGCCTTCATTGTTTTTTGTTTACACTGAAAATCAGCAGCCTCTCTGATTGGTGGCTCATTTAAAAGATTGATCAGTTTTACCTAGAAATGACATCAGTTCTTAATATGTAAATGAACACCAACATGCTGACAATGACAGGTGGTTCCACTAAGAGGGAGAGTCTGATTGGAAATATTTATTGATGATTCTTTGAGAGGTGCTATGTACTGCTAGGTGTCAAACACTTATTCCAAGTAAATTTCAGATGACTGCAGAGGAGCTTAATGTTTGTAGGAGAATCACACACCTCTGCTGTCATATTTCAGCTTTATCTGTCCTATGCTGCTGTGTCTGAAGCAACCGGTTTAATCTTGCAGCTCTTGTAAGAAGTTTGAAACAGACTTGACTGATGTTTCTTGTCCACACAGGGTTCACTTAACCCCGCCTTGTGAGCGTGACTTTTGTCATTTGATCACATCAGGATGCATTAAATATCAGCTGTAGGCTCATAAAAATTAAATATGTTTTTGTCCAGATCACTGTCTGATCTTCCAAAGCAGATGATCAAATCAGCTTTGTGCTTCAGCCACAATGTGCATACAAGTAATGTACAGAGATTCAGTTCAATTCAATTCAGTTGTATTTATATAGCACTATATCATAACAGAGTTATCTCATAGCACTTGTTAATATAGAGCAAGTCTAATGTATAGACCCAATAATTCCATCATGAGCAGTGCTAGGAGACAGTGGCAAGGAAACACTGCCTTTTAACAGGCAGAAACCTCGAGCAGAACCAGGCTCTGGGTGGGCGGTCATCTGCCTCGACTAAAAAGACTCACTGTGTGGAAACTTGCATTGCATCGCAGCAACCTTCGACACAAAAGGGTGCATCAAAAATTAATAAAATTATTAGAGATAGCAAAACAGAATACGACAAAGTGGTCTCGCGTATGTTGTTCGGGACCATGCTGCGTCTGTGTCGCTAAAAGAGCCCATTATGCTGCGACCACAGCCCTCCTCTAACAGCTGCACCCAAAGACAAACAGGCCGCTTCAGCAGCCTTATCACCAACAGCAGGCCTAGAGCAGCTGCCTGGAGCTCCTGTGAGCTATCATTAGACTAATGGGCCATCGATTAATGTTAACATGCCAGCAGAGCTCATATCGGTGGGATCTACAGGTCTCTGCAGAGCCATTAATAACGCAGCCTTTTCTGCTGGTGGCCTTCTACCTGTCATTTGTGATCTTTTCTTGATTACACAACGATCCGTCTTCCTTTTCCTTTGCCATGAATCTGCCATGATTACACTTCACGGATAGAATGAGACTATCGAGGGCGGGTACAATCATTTTCCTCTTTTCTTTCACACAGCATCTTAAACTCAGTTTTGTTCCATGTTACTATGCTACTCCCCTCTGATGCTTAGGAACAGAAACACGATATAAAGCCAAATGTTGCTGGAGGACAACCTTGCAACACATTTAGTCCATATGAAAAATCTGGCTCAAATATGGCACCGTGAGAGGGTATTAGGTCAATCACGCATAATGTTTGATTCATTTACTCCACTGAATGTCTTTGCTGCAAAACTAATGACATTGCCATCAGACTGTTAGCATGCTAACAAGCTAAACAGGCCAGGTAAGATACATAATCCCTGCGACGTGTTCTGGGTCTGTCCCAGTGGGGCGTGCCTGGAAAACCTCCAGTGCGAGGAGTTCAGGAGGCATCCTGACCGTGTGCTTTCAGCAGCAGGGAGCAGTGTTTCTACTCTGGATGACTTGCCATAGGTGAGGTTTTTTAAAGTGTAAATCGACTGCTGAGATTAGAGCGTTTGCCTTCAGGCCCAGCTCCCTCCCTCCGCACTACTCCGCCTGTCCACCTCCGTTTTACCCCAACGTGTGAACTCGTGAAGACCCCAAGATACTATACCTGAACCCCTTCACTCTTCAGTATTCTCTGATGTAAATCATTATAAACCCTCAAACTTTAATCGTGCATCTGGACACAATCTCTAAATAACACAGATTTCAAAGCTGTAGAGCAAAGTCAACTGTAGAAAATGGCTGAGCCAAGTGCCCATAATGTGTAGTGAGTGACTGCTATGATAAACCTCCCAAACCTGTATGTGGGTGCCAACTAAACTGAACAGAGCGCACATGCTGCACTGGCCATCGGGCAGACCGAGCACTTTCCCGGTGGCCTGACCACACGTTTGTTTTTGTCTGACCGGCCCATTGGGTTTTTTTCTTAATTGACACTGGGCTGACTCAGTCACATCTTCAAAACCCCGCCCCTCTGAGCCCAGTGCCAATCGTGCAACCAGGCTACCTCATTGGCTGCTGCTGTTCATTGGAGTGATGCAGAGACAAATGTGACGGGGAGCCAATCCCAGCTGAAATTGGGCGAGAAAATATATATATATATATAAAACTATATATATATGTCCACCTGTGAGGCATTACACTCTCCTTTTGGTGTCAGTGAGCAACGGTGAAAGTGGTGTGCTTGAGCTTAGCCTCTAGTCTTGTCCTCTTTCCAGGAAATCTACAGAAGTTTACAAGTTTACCTAGTTCACAAGGACAAGCAACACAGGGAGCTTGCATGAGGTGTGATTCCGACTGATACTGTAGACGTCTGATAGCCAGTTTGAAGTATGACACCTTTGCACTCAAGCTGAAGTGGCTTCGGCTTTCAGTGAAGTGCATGTAGAACACCAAATACAATCTCGCGACTGAATCATGGAGCAGTGTGTAAATACAGGTGTATTACATGACTTATCACATTAGACAAAGCTTGTTGAATTGATTTGGGTCATTTGAAAGCTTTAAAATAATACGCATCACCTCTAGCTTGAAATGTTCCTATGTAATGCTTGTAAGGGCTTTTGCCTGTGGGGTTTTTAGCTGAGTATATCTATGGATGTGAAAATATAAAAGATGGGCACTAAGAAATGAATATGATCCAGAACCGTTAACAAGACCAAATTAGAGCTTCACGGCCAATTTCCAAGCCCTGTGGGTGCACATTTTTATACTGTACAAAATCTAACGATATCAAACAGCTTCCTATGAAGGTCAGACAACCAAACCCGATATCTCCAACTAAGCTGTAGCACAGTATGCAAAAACCAACATTGTAAATGGGGCAACCTACACTGTTGGCAGAGGGTCAAAAATCAGTAAGGACGGAGCTACAGATTAGGGAGAAACCTTTAGGTGGAGTTTGCCTTTACAGTGTCTAGAGCAAACATGTACAACCGAAGAGTGTTTGAGCAAGTTAATGAGTTCTTTGTCTGGCTCACCTTTTCTTAAAGCATTCTCTTTTGTGTTTGCACAACTCCTATTTTGCATCCCAAGACCTCCTGTGAAAGAGAAAACTATTAAAGTCTCTATGGATACGCAGCGCGAGAGTGAATAAATGATAGGGAAAGAGTGTGCTGAATAATTATTAACGAACTGCCAGGAGCAACATGACATATTTATCTTATTTCCCTTGTAGATTAAAATCCAGTACCTGCATTGGCAGCCACAGCACAAGCTAACTGATCAAGTGTCATAAAAACCACTCCAATTATAAATCAACACAATCGGCCATGGTTTTGTTGCTTGCCACATGTTTTTCAGTGGAAGGTTTTTCTGTTGGGTAGAGTCTTTATCTTTGCTGCGTAATTGGGCTATAAAGCAAACGTGCGCTCTTTGATCTCACTGAAGTTTCAGCTGGCGCTTTCAATGCAGCATGCCTATGGGGATGTTATTTACTGAGCGTTTGAACATCTATGCATTATTTGTGAAGCTGAAATAATGATGGCAGTACCCTCTTGGTACCTCGACTGGCTAAGCAACGAACCATAACCCATTACCAGCATCAATCAAGGGATTTAAAGGAGATACAGACAAACTCCACCACAGCTGCAACTGTTCAACTACAATATATTTCTGAAGAGAAAATCCTCCATACGGTTCAATCCCCTCAACAAAATATATTTAGGACATGAGAGGATTCCACATTAGGCGCATTCCCTGTGGCCTGGCAAAAAGAGCTGACCAACATACAAATATTAACGTAGACAAATACTGTATACAAGTACACAATCTACAAGTTGCAAGGTTGTGTACAATTGCGTCGAGCGCGTCGCTGTTGCTATAAAATCTAACACAACAGTTGTAAGGACAAGATTCAGACCCAAAATCACGGCCCTCAAGGCTTCTCTGCGCCCAAACACGCAGTCTAAATAGATAACCTAGATAGCACACTGCATCCCCTCGTGTGTCACGCTGTGCACGACCACGCGAGGGAACACAGGAGACAGGCTGGCTACGCCGGCTTCTCTGCGCCGTTCACTAACAGAGCACGACATGCATGGCCGATGTCAGATGGGAAACATTAAAATAACGTGGCACCTTAGGGGACCGGGAAAGAGGGTTGGAGCCATCCTGCTTCCCTTCGCTGACGGCCCCTCAGCACTGGTGAGAGCAGCACATGTGTGCGTCCCCTCAGTGACCTCTGTGCGCTGCAGCTAATCACATTGCATGCAGCAATATAATTACCTTGCTCATTAGTCAGAACCGGGTTATCTTTATTAACTGCTCCGCAGGCTGTTTTGGAGAATGTCATCGCTGTGTCTCTGTTTAATGAATTGCAAGTGGATTTGTGCCATCCAAGGCTGCTCATTGCTTGTGAAAATCGTAGGCTGTCACCTGAGAGCTGTTTGGGATAATTAATATGAGGTTTGCACTATGCTGTGTTGTTATTTAGACAATAAAAGTCACAACAAGATCGGCCGTTTATTACCGTGAAGGTATGAGTTAGCCGGGCTCTCCACACGTTCTGTTTGCATGGCCTCTGCTGTGACGGGACGTTACACGAACATGGAACGTTAGGTCGCATGTTCAGCCTATGCGTGGTACATTTCGGCGTACACATGACTTCGTGTGGACGCGTGCTAGCAACACATTTGTGAGGTCATCGAGACATGAATGCGACAGGAGAACCCAGGAGCAGGATGATTTTACAATGATCAGGACCTTTATTACGGCCAAAGATGGAACAGTTGATGGTAGTAATTAATGCTGGGCCACGGATGGAATAACTCGGCACTGGTGGTGAAGCAGGCAGGCAGACGGGCTGGCAGGCAGGTGTTAGACGGAAGGACCGAGGACCGGGCAGACTCTGTGTGACTAAAGCAATGATCCGACGATGAGCAGCCGGCACCCCATAGATATACCGTCGCCTAATGAAGACGGAAAACAGGTGTGGTGATAGAATGACAACATGACAGAGGCGGGACCAAGAGGCAGATGTAAACAAGCCCAATAAGGCGCAGCTGGCCGTAACAGTCATATTGCGAATCATTATGAGCACATGTCTGTACAAAATGTGAATGAGCTGACCAGAGCAATAGATAGCTGTGTGCATTTTCCTATAATAAATACCACCATTGTGAAAGGCACACCTTTATAAGATGTTTTTCAAGCAAATATACCACATTTCAATAATTCCAGCTTCCAAAATGTGAACATTTGCTTGCTTTCCTGTCTTGTACAGCATGATAGTAAACTGAATGCCTCTGGGTATTGTACAAAACATAGCTATTTTTCTATGTAAATTTATAATAAGCATTCCTCACTATTTTATGAAGTAATCCATGAAAGTCAGTTGAATCCATAATGAAGACATTAAGTTGCATCCCTCATTTGTGCACAGGAGTTTCTGTGTTCTGGTCATGGCTGAGTATTATATTTTGAGGTGTTTTGTCCTTGCAGGGCCCCTGACCTGAGGGCTCACAACCGGACTCGCACCTGTCATGTAACTACGTGGAGCTTTAACAGTGCTGAAATAGGGTCCCGTAAAACTGAACGCTCACACACACATTCCTCACATGCTGCACATGCACAGGGTGTGTACGTCTATAGCCCCACATATACAGCACAAGTGCCACCGCTTGAAGTCATTGTAGGTCTATATTGTTCTCTTTAATCTCAGTCTGTTCACTGCATATTATTTGCATAACACATATGCATGACATTTAAGGTGTTTTCTGTTAAATGTTGTGTTTATTATTTTTGTTTTCCAGTTATTATCTTTTGGAAGCAGTTTTGGGTGATGCTCTTTATCGCATAAGAAAGTTTCTTCTGTTGCTTTAAACACCTTAAAACTCAGTATTTCTCTATCGCATTAAATATTAATTACAATAAGAAACTAAAGATAAAAGTTCAGGGAAGAAAGCATCCTTAGGTATTATTATATATAAAACTCAACTAATATACTTCATCAGGACCGCGTGGGTGCAGTTGGACCAGATTTGTTTGACAGTGCTGGAAACATAAGCAAATAACCACACCAGGGCGGCATCACATTTTGATGCAACTGTTGCATAATCCTGGTTTGTGCACAGAAATAAGTGACATCACATCATGGAGTTCCGTCCACTTCAAACCCGTGAAACAAGCACAGACACAACACATACTTCCCTCATGAAATAACCAAAACCGTTGGCAGGAAATGTTCTTTTCATATTGGACATTAATGCTCATAGTGAGGAGCTGACTGAGCACATTTGTTTTCAGGGCCTTTAAACCCTGGTGAAGGGATACATATTGCATAACATAAGCTTTTATTTGTCTTATAAAAGAGGCGTGTATCTGTAAACAAGCTTATAACTGACATTTTCCCCTGCTGCTACAGACAGCTGAGAGTTTGACTTTTGTGCACATTTGAGGAAGTCCACCCCTTTTTTCCCCTTCATGCTCACCCTAAGGATTTTCTCCCGAGGCGGTTGGGATCAACGAGGCATCGACGCTTTCCCCACAACGTGAAGGTAAGCATGTGGATTCTGGCTAACACCGTCAGGACTGTAACAAACCAGCCGTGTCAACTAGGAACAAACAAAAGGCAATTAGGTGCCAACACAAACAGGATGAGATTGAAATAAGTGGGATGCAGGCCAAAAAAAAAAAAAAATGCAAAAGAGAGGGGGAAAAAAAAAGAATCCACATTGGTTGTACCCTTTTGAGCCATTAAACCAAAGCCATTAAATCAATTTCCTCTGATCTGGACATGGCCATCCCAGAGCAGGAAATGCCAGACAGTAAGCTCCCCGAGGGAAAAGCAGCTAATTGTGGGCGCGCACACAGAGCATCAACTGAAGATCTGATTTAATAAAATGCCTTTCTTCTCTGCTGGGGAAGGTGCCTGATCTCCTCTTTCATTCCTTTGTTCACTAATTCTATCATTCGATTCTGTTCCCTTTGCCCACACAGCAAATCGCACATCGCATTACTAAAAGACGGTGTACCTGATAAATACAGCAAGCACATTAATTAAACACCGCCATGGAGGGGAATCGGCAGCACGAGTCTTCAACATATATCTAATGTTTGCCTTGTCTGTGTTTTAATGTCAGTAAAAAGTCAATGTGCACTGAATAGTCAGAGAATATGATGTTAAACAACTTTCTCCAGCTGTTCAAAGAAAAGGCACATTCAGGTTTTCATACTAGCTAATAGAATGCAGAAGTACATAATGCACAGCCTTCTAGAGAACACTGTTAAACACTCAACGAAGACGGGACAAGCAGGTGTGGAGTTTTCAATTTAAAACGGGATCACGTTGGAGCAACGTGATGTTTGATGACTATCAGTCTAAGGTGCGAGGGAGGAGAGAAACAACAGGAGTTGGCCATCACCGCTTTGTTTGGCATCAGGGGACCTGGCAGCAAATCAGGAGCCTGTTTGATACCGAGCCATTGTTCTGATCTGATTTGAGCAGGAATCCTGTATGATCACGGCATTACAATATTTTGTCACAATGTGTTAGCGAATATTTATTAATCAACCGCAAAGATAGGTTTTATTTCTCCCAAAGCTGGGAGGTGGTGCACCGGTGGGGTCTGTGTTTCACTCATTTCTGGTGACGTATCTCTGAAACTCATTCCCATGACCTGCAGATCCCCTCCTCACAATGTCTAGGCTACCTCACTCATGCTGCTGCTTTGTGCTCTTTTGATATAGTGTTACTTACACTGTGCAAACGCATCATTGTGCATCACCTGCAATAATAGTGTGACCTACCCCTGGATGACAATGGCTCATATCATTCAATCTTCTCTCGGGATAACGGCGAGTGCGCTGGGTGGCTTGTGATGCCTTTTGTGTGTGTGTGTGTGTGTGTGTGTGTGTGTGTGTGTGTGTGTGTGTGTGTGTGCGTGTGTCTGTAGGGAATAAGCCTGTACCCTCTGCTCGTCCATTAGCGGACAATGGAAGAGTGTCGGGAAAACATTACCGGAGAGACATTTGTTCAGTGTGTGACAAGGCCCTGCTGCGAAGGGTGAGACTGACCGCAGCACCCCAGATACGTTTCTGTCCTTCATCTATTTATGTGTGCATCCACGTGCATTTCTTGTGTGTGTGCACATTTGTACACCGCACGTCCTCCAACATCACACCCTCTCCAATATTACCAACTTGTGTGAAAGGATCCATCTCATATTATGCCCGTGTGTCTGTAAATAAAAAGAATAGCCTCGGATGAACTGCAGAGGCTGCACTCTGGCACCAAACCGCTCCTTCCCTTCTCCTCCCCGTTTGTTATCCTTTCAGTTCCCTTGTTGTTGCAACAACACGTGTTCCAAACCACAACTTCCTGGTGGAGCCGTGAGAGGATTGGCTAGAAGCGGCGCATACCCCTGACACACCCACTCTGAAATGCTTACTGAGGTTCCTGGCACTAGTTCCTGGCGTTTCCGCTTAGGCAATTAGAGGTTTGCATCTCTGTTATGCGACTGTGAACCCACCACATGCATGCAAACACCCCCCCCCCATAGACGTTAAGAAAAACACGCACATGGACACACCAGTGCTCGAGTCAGCGCATTAGCAAACATCAGACCTGGCCCTGGCCTGTGCTGCGGAGCACAGCTGCCAACAGTGACTGGCTGTGTCAAAACCCATCGCTTACACCTACTCGCTGTTTTTATCCCACTGCTTTTTCACTGATAGGC